>JAGFBZ010000897.1:230000-300000 GCA_018398805.1 Hirundichthys speculiger
CTACCGACCACTAGAGGCTCCAGTTCCTCTATTGACCACTAGAGGCTGCAGTTCCTCTACTGACCACTAGAGGCTCCAGTTCCTCTATTGACCACCAGAAGTTGCAGTTCCTCTACCGACCACTAGAGGCTCCAGTTCCTCTATTGACCACTAGAGGCTGCAGTTCCTCTACTGACCACTAGAGACTCCAGTTCCTCTACTGACCACTAGAGGCTGCAGTTCCTCTACCGACCACTAGAGGCTCCAGTTCCTCTACTGACCACTAGAGGCTGGAGTTCCTCTACTGACCACTAGAGGCTCCAGTTTCTCTATTGACCACCAGAAGTTGCAGTTCCTCTACTGACCACTAGAGGCTGCAGTTCCTCTACCGACTACTAGAGGCTCCAGTTCCTCTACTGACCACTAGAGGCTGCAGTTCCTCTATTGACCACCAGAAGTTGCAGTTCCTCTACTGACCACTAGAGGCTCCAGTTCCTCTATTGACCACCAGAAGTTGCAGTTCCTCTACTGACCACTAGAGGCTGCAGTTCCTCTACTGACCACTAGAGGCTCCAGTTCCTCTATTGACCACCAGAAGTTGCAGTTCCTCTACTGACCACCAGAAGTTGCAGTTCCTCTACTGACCACTAGAGGCTGCAGTTCCTCTACCGACCACTAGAGGCTCCAGTTCCTCTACTGACCACTAGAGGCTGCAGTTCCTCTACTGACCACTAGAGGCTCCAGTTCCTCTATTGACCACCAGAAGTTGCAGTTCCTCTACTGACCACTAGAGGCTGCAGTTCCTCTACCGACCACTAGAGGCTCCAGTTCCTCTATTGACCACCAGAGGCTGCAGTTCCTCTACTGACCACTAGAGGCTGCAGTTCCTCTACCGACCACTAGAGACTCCAGTTTCTCTACTGACCACTAGAGGCTCCAGTTCCTCTATTGACCACCAGAAGTTGCAGTTCCTCTACTGAACACTAGAGGCTGCAGTTCCTCTACCGACCACTAGAGGCTCCAGTTCCTCTATTGACCACTAGAGGCTGCAGTTCCTCTACTGACCACTAGAGGCTCCAGTTCCTCTATTGACCACCAGAAGTTGCCGTTCCTCCACCGACCACTAGAGGCTGCAGTTCCTCTGCTGACCACTAGAGGCGGCAGTTCCTCTACCGACCACTAGAGGCTCCAGTTCCTCTATTGACCACTAGAGGCTGCAGTTCCGCTACCAACCAGTAGAGGCTCCAGTTCCTCTATTGACCACCAGAAGCTGCAGTTCCTCTACCGACCACTGGGCCACACCTGAGCTGGACCACTCCTGAGCTGGGTCACACCTGAGCTGAACCACACCTGAGCTGTGAGGGTATGATTAGATCAAAAACTCCAAATATTCTGCAGCGCTGCTTCAGTCCTGAACCCAAACCTGATTCCTGTCTGGAGCTCAAACTGGTTCTCAGCCCTCTGACGGTCTGAGACAACGTGAAGATGGACAAAACATCCCTGTAATGATGGATTCTCTGCAAACGGACTCACACAAACGGAGACCGACGTGAAGCTCACACTCTTGACAGACTGGCATCTTGTGCAGACAGGAAGCCTGCTGCTGAAGCTTAATGAAAAACTCTCACTCACACACACGCACGCACGTACACACGCACGTATGCATGCACACACACACACAGAAAGGTACGATGACATGTTGCATCCTGACATCCGTGCATGACCACACATGCACACACTCCATGCTGTTCATGGTAAAAGAAGGAGGTCAGAGCTGGACTTTAGCCCCGCCCCCTCTCTCTCTCTCACTCACACACACACACACACCATTACTTATATTTCATCAGTTTCATCAGCATGTGGCTGATTGACTGTGACTGGTCTGCTGGTTGGCTGGTTGGTTGCCATGGGCAACCCCAACTCAACCCCCAGTCCCTCCAAATCCAGGCCCGGCTCAGGACTCGACTCCCGGCGGGTTTCCCTGCCAGGTTGCCATGGTTACGAGTGCAGGCCGTTACCGTCATGAATAAGAACATCATCTCCCCCCCGACCTGAAGTAACCCCACTGCAGACAGACTCCTTCCTGCCCGTCGCTCCCTGCTTTAGCTTCCAGGTTGGTTGGTTTTTTTTTTTTCACTCCTACACTAATAAAATAAAATGTCTAAGCTCCAGTGGACGCTGTCTGTTAAAAAGAGGAGTGGTGACAACCACCGTGAAGGCCCTCCAGTCAGGTGGACTGAACCACTGCTCACTGAAGGTCTCGCCTCAACGCTGACTCCTCTCTGACGCAGCAGCAGGTCTGGTTTCAGGTTTCTGACTCACGTCAGTCAGAGATCATGGTGTCACAGCAGAGCCGAAGCTCCTCTGATGCCACGTTCAAGGGGCAACAACCAGTTTTCAGCAGTTCATCGAACGGCCCGGTAGGAAAGATTTCACATCAGGAGGTCAGGTGTTATGTAGCTCGTCTCGTGAAGTTACATGACGCAACAGATTTACACATAATTAACCGCAATCATTTTAGCTACGTGGGTGAACTTGATACCTGAGCTGTGAATGACAGCTAGCACCGGGCTATTCAGTGGACGGTCGTCCCCTGGTAGCAGCTGGAACAGGTGCCAGGTTGAATGACGGCAGCGATCGTAGCTGAGGTGCCCCTGAGAGACCTGACTTCAACGTCCGTTTTGGTGACGTTATTTGAAGTGCAGACAGACAGGCAGATTAGATCAGAATGCCTGAGCGAGGCTGAGCTAAAATAGCTAACTTCTGTCAGCTCCTGCCATTGTGGCACCATCCAGGGGTAAGAGGACAAAAGACTTCAAATCAAGTCTTCAGAAAACAGGTGACCTCAAAGAAGCATTTTAATAATCTAAGGCCACATGGAACGCTTGGATCTGATGTGTTGATGAAGGAGACGCTGAACATGCTGCTCTGATGAATGGAGGCGGGCCATCAAGCCTTGTAATACCACGTTGTCCCACTAGAGGACGTATGAATCGTGATAGGATTCAGTCTGCCGGTTGACTGTCTCATGTTGGCACTCAGTTGTTATGTGTGAACAACTCAAAGACGAGCCATCTCTGACTGCTGCCAGATCTCTTCTGGAGAGGGTAGGGTTGGAGCTGGAACCACAGCCAATGAGAGAGCAGGGAACGGGCATCAAAATTGATGGAGACAACTGAAGAAGACAACTGTCGGTAAATTATCCGGAAACATTTGTCGTAGGCTGGTATGTATGCTAAACTGTTGTTTTTAATATTCAGACTAAAGCGGTAAAGCTAACTGTTGCACAATGACTTTCCCTGTGGAAAAGCTGGACTATAACTGGTGGACTGTCCATCTGGAGACCCTTTAAAGGTTCGGATCCAGGCAGGTGGACTCCTTTTTGGTTCTTGAAGACGTTCCTCCTTGCGTCCAGGAGGCTTCGTCAGTTCAGACTGACCAGTGGGGAGTCAGATAACCTGTCAACAGGTGACCTGGAGGAAACCATTGGATGGCTCTTACGGATGTAACAAACTCAGAGGCAATAATGGACATTTATCACACAACTCCAAAGAAGACAATGTTGGGACGAGCAGGGGACAACATCTGGTTCACCATGAATACAGAAGTCAGAAAACATTTAGGCCCCGATCGTACACTTCCCGCTAGCTGCTACCCACTAGCTGCTACCCGCAAATTCCCGGGTTAGGGACCTCCGCTAACCGCTAATGCAATCTTCCGCTCCCTAAAGCCGCTACCTGTTATGCCGACTCCCTTACTCACTTTGTAGGTGTGGCAATGGGCGTGTCCTTGGCCCTTTCCGCAAACTCGGTATCTTGCGGTGTGGTGAAGCTGGACTATAACTGGTGGAGTGTCCATCTGGAGACCCTTTAATGGTTCGAATCCAGGCAGGTGGACTCCTTTTTGGTTCTTGAAGACGTTCCTCCTTCCGTCCAGGAGGCTTCGTCAGTTCAGACTGTCCAGTGGGGAGTTTCGATCATATATTCATGAAGACATATGTTCACACCTCAAATCAAGGTGCCTGACACTCCTAACTAGGGCTGTAGCAATAAGCTAATCTCGTGATATGATGCAATACACGATATTTCCAATCCAATCCAATCCAACTTTATTTGTTAAGCACTTTAAAACAACCACAGTTGACCAAAGTACTGTACAAAAGAATAAATAAAAGACAAAATGGCTCAAATATTTTAAATAAAATAAATTAAATAAATTAAAAACATAAAAACATGAGTAAAAGCAAAAGCCATACAATCAAAGCAATAAAAATAAGATAAAATAAAATAAAATCCAATGTCTAGCTAAGTGTTAAAAGCCAAGGAGAAGAGGTAGGTTTTGACAAGCGATTTAAAAACAGACAGAGAAGAGGCCTGTCTGATTTGCTGAGGCAGATCATTCCACAATTTAGGAGCCACAACGGCAAAGGCACGGTCCCCTCTGATATTTGGCTCACGATACGATATATATAGATATTCATCTTACGATACATTTACATCATTTTCCGAAAGATTTTAAAGGGACAAAGTGATTTTGGTGACAGGGGTTTTGAAAGAAGCTTAGAATATCGATACCCGTGGCTGAAAAATCGATACTCGATACTCGATAAAATATCGATATATATCACAGACTTGATAAAATTGCTCTGCTCTACTCCTAACCATCAGTCTGAATTGACAAAATGTTTGTTCACTTTGTTTTCTCAGAAACACTTCGGGGTAACTCACTGTATGGATGCAGGCCAGCTCCTTGTTGAGTAGCCATGGTAGCGAGAGCCGCCCCTCTCCACGGTAACAGGAGCGGATCCTCTCTCTCATGGCCAGGTTGATATCGTGGAGGGTGAACAAGCAGAGGACCGTCTCTCTGGGCGGGTTGGAGCGGTTCTTCTGGCCCTGAACACACAGGAAAACACAACTGGCTGTAGCTGTAGCATCGGCTGTAGCATCACTGCAGAGAGACAGCGTAGCGGTGACACAACTTCTAAAGGTGACTCACCTGTGAGAAGACAACGAACAGGACATCGTCGTCTTCAGACAGGCCCAGCGCCTGGGCCAGCCGCCGGCCCGGTTTCTGCTTGTAGGCGGCCTGGACCAGGCGGTACTCCACGCCGTCTTTGGTGCAGCCCAGAGGGAACTCCACGTACGAGTAAAACTCAGTGTCATTGGAGCACATCCTGACGATCTTGGAGGTGAAGAACTTCTCCCCACCGGCGTCCATCTGCGTCAGCTGCGTGTCCAGCTGCAGGGTCAGGAAGTACACGTATGTACGACTGGAGAAACCGTAGACGTAGTAGATGTCGAAGGCCGGGTAGAGCGACAGTGTGTCTGACGGGATCTTGATCTGGGAGGAGACGAACTCGTCCTGGTAAACCAGCGAGAACATGTTGACGCTCTCCTCGTCGGCCACCAGCTTCCTGCTGGACAGCGTTGGGAAATACTCCGACTTTCCATCGATGGCGGCACCAATGAACAGACGGCTGCTGCCTTTGACTGGCTTCTTCCTCCTGGGGTCAGCGCTCCAGTCGTCTTCGCCAACAACAACGCCTGCAGAGGAAGAAGAGGTGTCAGATAACCTGTCAACAGAAGACCATTGGATAGCTCTTATGGATGTAACAAACTCAGAGCCGATAACGGACATTTATCACACAACTCCAAAGAAGACAATGTTGGGACGAGCAGGGGACAACATCTGGTTCGCCATGAATACTGAAGTCAGAAAACATTTAGGCCCTGATCTTACACTTCCCGCTAGCTGCTACCCACTAGCCACTACCCGCAAATTGTGGGTTTAGGGACCTCCGCTAACCACTAATGCAATCTTCCGCTCCCTAAAGCCACTAGCCATTATACCAACTCCCTTACTCACATTGTGGGCGTGGCAATGGGCGTGTCCTTTGCCCTTTCCACAAACTCGGTATCTTGCGATCGCGGGCGCGTACAGAAGCGCCTCCAAATCGCATCAATGCTCGTCCATCTGGTCACATGTGGACGAGCAGAAACGTCTCTACGTCTGGAATTATCTCTTGTATAAAAAGTGTGATTTGGCCTCAGTTGAACCCCTGAGAAAATAGCAAAGATCGTCTTAAACGGCTTCATCACCAGTTAAACCATAGACGACCAGAGCGTGTTTACTGGGACTATCTGGGACTTTCAGGTAGCCGATAGGAATTATCTGTGTAAAAATATTTATATGTATATATCAGTGCAGAGGAGGAGGAGGAAGGAAGAGGAGGAAGCTCTACAGCAGAGCCCCAGACGAGCTGCTGCTCTGATCTGGATAAAAAGATGCTCTATAGCGGTTAGCTGGTAGTGCAACCTGCTCTTAAAGGCAATGGCTGCTGACGCACTGATTGGTTTAACAGGTGGAACGCCCTAACCACTCCCATGGATAATGTAGCTGGTAACGCAGGTGGGATAGCGGGTTTACCAAGGTGGAAGATTGCGTTCTTTGCGGGGGAACGCCCCTCCTGCTACCCGCTATCCCTTGATAGCGGCTTTAGGAGATCTGGCGGAAGATCGGGCCCTTAGTTCTTCAAATGACCACGAGGGTTATTGGGCAACGGAAGAAACGTTGGCTGGTTCATCTTCGAGCTCAGGTCTCACTGGTAATGTCTCTACAGCGGAGCGTTTGAGTTGGCTGGATTCCTGAAGTCACCGTTGCCGCTATGTCTTGTTTTTTCCAGTATCATATGTGGAAGTAGCGTCAACTAAAATGAGCTTCATGACTTCTGAACTTCTTGCACATGACTCAAATCTCTTCTGAAACACAGGTTGGCATCATGTTGAGTCCGCACGTTTTCTTTTGAAAATCCAGCAGGTTCTCCATGAAACTATCATGTCTGATGTCCTGCCACCTCGGTCTGCTGGCTGTAAATTAACGGGCTTCAGCGGCAGTGAAGAGTTGATGCGTATTTTTATTCTGGGACTCTTCTAAACCTCCCTAGCGTCTCTGGTGCAACTGCTCACAGACTACAACGACTGCAACTCTCGCGGCTCGGCGTACTGTGGGACGTTTTTCTGATGAATCAACACCAAAGCGCTTCCCTCGTTTCCCATCATGCCTTTAGCGAACTGAGCAGCTTGTTTTGGTAATTGTCATTTTTGCAGCTGTTGAAACTTTTTAAGCTCCAAACGAAGATGCTGTTTCATTCCTTCAAGTGAGATGAGTGTCTAAATACGGTTCAGCGTGGACCTGCTGACATCATCGAAAGGTTAATCTAAATCACGACCTTGTCGGAAACGTCCGAGCACAGAAATATAACGGTAAACTAAATGAAAACAAAAACTTCAGTGTGAGATCCCTGAATAAAGGCGGTCAGTCATTGGCTGACAGACTTTATTCAGGTTTTAGTGGAGACTAAAAGCTGCAGCAGCTCATTCATCATGAAAAGCTTCTAAACATTTTGACGACCTCGAACTTGACTGACGTCTGCAGGTTTAAAGACATCAGCTTGTCAAGAACAAAACTGACTGGAAACAAAGGAGATGGCTGCTTTTCTTTTAGACGAGAAAATGATCAAACTCTGGCGTAATAAAAACATCTTCCAGCGCTGATGTTGGAGGTGTCTTTACAAAGACTTGGGGGTTGTGGATTATTCACATTCGCTCTTACGTTCGCAAGGTTAACTACAAAGAGAATAAACCTTTAGGGGAAAAAACATTGATTCAATGTGAAGAAGAGAAAGACTCAGATCTGCAGTTCTGCCTCAACTCAGACACAAACCCAACAAACAGGGTCCATCTGCACTTTCTCTGGGCCTCTGGGCCACATCTGGGCCACATCTGGGTCCACATCTGGCTCCACATCTGGGTCCACATCTGGCTCTATATCTGGGTCCACATCTGGCTCCATATCTGGCTCCTCATCTGGGTCCACATCTGGCCCTGGCCCAGTTCATGACCTTTGGGACACACCTGGACCACACAGGACTGCAAAGTACTAACCAGAGTCCAACTAAACCAGAAGAGCCAAACGTAGTCCAGACTGATGGTCCAGACTGGTGGTCCAGACTGGTAGTCCAGACTGGTAGCCCAGACTGGTGGTCCAGACTGGAGGTCCAGACTGGTGGTCCAGACTGGAGGTCCAGACTGGTGGTCCAGACTGGTGGTCCAGACTGGTAGTCCAGACTGGTAGCCCAGACTGGTGGTCCAGACTGGAGGTCCAGACTGGTGGTCCAGACTGGTGGTCCAGACTGAGAGCCCAGACTGGAGGTCCAGACTGGTGGTCCAGACTGGTGGTCCAGAGTGGTGGTCCAGACTGGTGGTCCAGACTGGTAGCCCAGACTGGTGGTCCAGACTGGTGGTCCAGATTGGTAGCCCAGACTGGTAGCCCAGACTGGTGGTCTAGACTGGTGGTCCAGACTGGTAGCCCAGACTGGTAGCCCAGACTGGAGGTCCAGACTGGAACTGGAGGCCCAGACTGGTGGTCCAGACTGGTGGTCCAGACTGGTAGCCCAGACTGGTGGTCCAGACTGGTGGTCCAGACTGGTGGTCCAGACTGGGAGCCCAGACTGGAGGTCCAGACTGGAGGTCCAGACTGGTAGCCCAGACTGGTGGTCCAGACTGGTGGTCCAGACTGGTGGTCCAGACTGGGAGCCAAGACTGGAGGTCCAGACTGGAGGTCCAGATTGGTAGCCCAGACTGGTGGTCCAGACTGGTCTCAAAGGTGTCTGGGACTAATTCCAGCTTCAGTGCTGCGTCGGCCGTCAGCCACATAGTTGTCAGAATTAAAAACAAAACAAACTGGAACATTTCTATTTGAATGACACAGTAAATTCTGACATTGATCCACTTTTATATTAAAGGAGGAAACACTTAAAGTCAGTAGGAGTCGTCGCACCAGAAGCACTGTGGCGGGTCCAGAAGCAACCATCCACTCTGCTCCTCTACAGGTACGTTAGCTGCCAGGTTTACTTTGGCGCTGGGCGGCGACTAAACCGCACCAGTTTACAGGCAGTTTATGGAGCTGGCGGTCCGATTTGTCCAGCGGCAACACGTTAACCCATGGAGGCGGTCCCTGTGGGACTCCAGATCTGCCGTTCTGTGCTCTGACCCTGCCCCCTCCAGCCCATCTTACCTGCCATCCCATCAGCCTCTCTGGCTCCAGACAGGTAGTGCTCCTTGCGATGATGCGGTTCTCCCAGTTTGAACAGATCCTCCAGCCTGAGGAACTGGCAAACGCCCTGCCAGATGGAACCGCACGCCACCAGTCTGTTCCCAGTGTAATCCACCAGTAAGAGCTTGTTCACGTTGTCCGTGTAGTCCAGTCTGAGGGCAGAGGCGCACAGGTGAGAAGATGAACAGGTGCTGAAGAAGCAATCAAACGGACCGGTGAGACCTACCGGTGCACGCACGCCCTGACGCTGGGCGGAGGGTAACACTTGGCGTTGTCCTCCACAGGTCCGGTCACGTGGCTCTTCAGCTCCGTCAGATTGGGCAACAGCTTGATCACTCGGTTGACAGCGCCGACGAACACCTCGCCTGTCCTCCGATGGACGGTCAGGTGGGTGAGCGAGGTGTCGAAGGCCCGGTACACCGTCCTGCCCGACGCCGAGGAGGGAGCAGAGGGAGCAGCCGGGGCGGAGAGGAGGGGACTGGGGAGGAGGAGGAGGAGGAGGAGCGATGGGAGTAGAGAGGAGGAGAAGGGGGGAAGCATGATGGAGGGAAAGGAGGGGATGTGGGGAGAGAGGAGGAGAGGAGGAGGGGAGGAGGAGGAGAGAAGAGCTGCTGCAGGTCTGATGGAGGCTTCAGCTTCAGCGGGGCATGACTGCAGAGAGACAAGGAGACAGAGACACATTCAGAACCTGCCTGACAATCCTGCCCTTTCTCAGCTTCTCTCCATCATCTCGCCGCCTGAGGCGGGCGTCCGCCCGTCCATCACCTCATCTGAAACGGGAGCTGCCGACAGAAGATTCTGCTGCCGTCAATGACGCCGGCGTGTCTTTTACCCCCCTGAGACAGACGGCTGAAGCGCTAACGTGATCCATCTGAAGCGCCGCTGCTGCCACCTCCCAGCGTGACTAATGGTCACTTCTCACAGCGCGTTGAGCCTAAAGCAAAGCGTGCTGCAAGCCGGTACGTGAATATTATGTAAATGTCACCTGAGACCACCGCAATCCTTCAGGTGACATCAGGTGTGTTTCCTGGTGGGCCTCCAGGGTAAATTTTATGGAGACGCAGAAGAAACGTTGAGGGTAAAGAACATATTCTCTCCACAGCAGTTATTATTACCGCCTGGACACAGTGGCATCTGATCCTCCTCAGGCTGCACACCTGTTGGAGGCGGGCTTTCCTCTGAAGGCGGAGCCAGTAACACTCCAGTCAGCTGACTGGTCAGTGGAGGATCTTCACTTCCACATGACGTATTGAAAAAAAACACATAGGGATGCATGATAACTGTTTTTTATAACCAACACCGAAAGCTCCTAAGCTCAGTTAGGAGTTTACTAACTGAAAAAGATTAACATTTAAAGGATTTTGACTTGTGGTTCCATTTAAATTAATACCTTTAATTAAAGTAAAATGAGGTTCAGTGATTTTATTGTTTTCTTTTTATCTCATGGAAGCTTTAGATGAGAGGAATGAGGGAGAGGAGAGGGGAGACTGCTGCTGGGTTGCGCACGTTAGCATTAGCTCACGTTAGCTCACATTAGCGTGATTTCAAAACTCCATGGAAGCGATTGTTATGTTGTAGGTGGCTGATCAGGTTTTACGTATTAAAGCTTGTGCTTCCCTCCTCGTAGAATTCACTCGGAGGATTCGTCACAAATAACCACCAAACTATCTTCTTCTGAAACTTTAACGAAGTTCCATGCCGCCATGTTTGTTGTGATCAGCGCTGTGCTGCAGGCTGCATTCAAGGTGTAACGTAAATTCCCACATTCCCTTGTTTGCTAGTCGTTCTTTCAGCCTTTTCTATTTTTTTTCTTTTTATGTGTAACATGAGGGGAAATACTGCAAACATCAGTTCAAGTTAGCAACTACTAAAATTAAGACCGACTTAAGTTGTTTTCTGGCAACTATTGGCCCGATAGTTATCGTGGACCCCTAAAAACACAAGATGTGACAAACGAGCACGTGTCAGACCAACAGAGACTCCGGATCCATCCGCCTCATCCTGTTCATTCAAAACCAGCTCCTGGTTCCTGTCCAGGATTCAACCAATCAGAAAACACTTGAGCCACATCTGGGTGCTTCCAGAAAGAGTCGAGCGTGGAGCTGCTGTGGAAGCACCGCGGGTCGAGACGAGACCAGCTGGTGGACTTTTATTCATCAGGAACAAACCTGAGCAGGTTTATTTCTTTTTCAACCTGCGTGTTTAATCCAGGATAAATCTTGACCACGAACATCCGGGCCACTGAACACATCCGGGCATGCACGGGCCAAAGCAACCAGACCATGGGGGAAAACAAACGCTCACTATTGCTAGCGAAGCCGATGCATTTTACATGTGTGCCTGTTCTGTATGATTTCGTCGTATTTTTCTGGTGATATCTAAAAAATTTGTGCAGTTTACGATAGGGGGAAAGATGGTAAAGGACTGTCGTGTGTTCAACTGCACCAACAATGTTGCTCGCCAGTTACAATTGTCATTTTATATGATTCCTAGCAAGGCTACTGAGCCTGAAAAAAGAAGAAAATGGCTTAACTTAACGTACACTTACGAGGAGTTTTTATGAGATAATGGTACACATCTGGGTACCCCAAACGAGGCCATTGTTTGGGGTTATTCATCCAAGAATCGGCTGTGTGCTTCTATGGACACAAATCTAGACTGACTATGTCCAATTTTGCTTTATACGTCGCTCAACTCTTCCTGATATTGGTTAGCCATGCTCGCCACCACAGGCACCAGTGACGATCACCAAACTAAGTTCCATCCATCCATCCATTTTCTATACCTGTTTCATCCTTGAAGGGTCACGGGGATCTGCTGGAGCCTATCCCAGCTGTCTACGGGCGAAAGGCAGGGGTTCACCCTGGACAGGTCGCCAGTCCATCGCAGGGTCACAAACTAAGTTAAGATACAATAAAGATGCTAAAATGGAAATAACTGAAGGAACTGTGAGTGAAAAACACCTGACGCTTTGTTATTTTGTTTGCCCAATGACGCTAAAACTAGAAGTGTAACCATGGCTGATCACATGGTGTGTGACGTCACGCCGATATCGAGAATAAAAGTCCACCATTCAAACGTTTAAATACGCCCAACATCTAAAATAAACTGAAATGTCATCACAAACATCCAGGTCGTTTCAGTTCTGAGCTTCTACGGATGCTGTTGTTTACCTGTGTGTGTATGTGTGTGTGTGTGTGTGAGCGATGGGAGCAGTGAAACAGCAGAGACATCAGTGTGGACGTGAGTTCAGAGATACTGAAGCGGGTCAGTGAGAAGACAGACGGAAACAGATCGATGCGTTTATCTGATGTCACACACGCACACACACACACACACACACACACACTTTCATTCCGATGCACGGTGGAAACGGATTGGGGGCGTGTCTTCCAGCGGCTGGGGCTCGTGGCCGTGTTAAAACGCTGCAGGTGTCCTCTCAGTGAGAACGTCCCAGCGGGACATGAACCCTCAACTGCAGAATCAGAAAACAGCTGCATTTATTCTCTTCTCCTGGATTTCAGTGTTTGAACAGTTTCTTTTTTCTTTTTACGTGTCAGTGCGAATAAACCGGTCCCCGTAAGAGTGACGTCTGCGTGCCTGAGAGCCCCCTGACGGCCGTGAAGTCATCCACCCAACAACATCACATGAAAATGATCCTTTCTCATCACTCCGTCCTGAATCAGACAGACGACACGAGACGCAGGTTCTGCTTTTGTGATGTCACAGCTGCTCAGCTCTGGACCGGCAGACAGCTGGCGCTGGTGGGACCAGTCTACCTGGAACAGGTGCTTTTTGCCTGCAGCAGCATCAGGACTAGGGGTGTGAAAAAAATCGATTTGGCAATATATCGCGATTTTCGGCCACCCAATGTAATACCGATTTTTCAGCTCCTAATATCGATTTTTTTTTAGGAAAAAATTTACAGTGGTTACAACGCTGTCAGTATGTTGTAATGGTTACTTAAATGTGCAAAAACACTAGTAATAAACAATAAATACGTTGTTTTGTAGCAAATAGTTTTGACTCCATTTGTCCTCTGAATGATCAATATCATCTGATGAACATATACAGCAACTTGATTTTTCATCTCTACTTTTAATTTTGATATTAACTGGGTTGAATATCGCAATATATCGTGATTAGGGCTGGGAAACGATTAAAAAATTTAATCACGATTAATCGCATTATTTCCCTGATTAATTACGATTAATCGCATTGTATACGCAAAATCAAATAATGAATTCAAAAGTCGTGTAAAGGTCACTATTATTTAAATGTTCTGCTGCCATATGAACTAAAGTGTCATAACATTTGTTGTTCAAACACTTTTAACATCAGCACTTGTCAGTAACATATATTTAGTGTAAATCTCATCTTAAAAAAGGTCAAATAAAATAAAGCTTATTCCCTCTGCCAGGGCATTAATGTCATCCTGATTTTTTAAAAAAAGTCTACAAACAAAATCCAACAAAATGATTGTGTCTCAGCACAATCAGAACATTAAAACAGGTCATTTCTGAGGTAACAGCAGAAACTTTTAACGGGGAGTTCAACTTGTCAGTTGTTACAAATAACCTTGTTTCTGTTGAATCCTCCGTCTGGGAGAACTTTAAAATGAAAATGTCCATGTTAAAGTTCACTAACTTTACTAATCCGTGTATCATTCATTCTTCATCAAAAATAAAAAAAAAATTAAAATTGACATTTTATTACGTTTTTCATTTTTTAATTTAACACAAATAAATGAAAAAAAATGCCTGTTTATTTTATATTTCAATTTTAGACTTGGATCAAAAATACAAAATTAAAAAACGGGCCACAGAACTGAATTAGTTTTATAATGGAGGACTGGACTTTCTGTTGTCATTACACATCTGTGCCACTAGATGGAGCCGCACTGCAGTAACCAGCTAGAGAACAGCAGGACAGTGAACACATGGAGCAGATCTGATGGAACATGGAGGAATGACGACAAAGTTTTGTTGCTGTCCAAATTTTTTATTTTTTTTAGACAAAATTGTTAATATTGGTACCTGAGTTGCTACCAGAACTGTACAGTTCACGGATTTTAACTTATCCCCATGTCCGTTTAAGCTTTTTCGCATGTTTACCTGCTGATTGTTTTCCAGTTTCGCAGCAGCCAGTAACAGACTTTTCAAAACAAAAGCATGTGAGCAACATGCGTTAACGCGCAATAAAATAAATGTCGGCATTAATAAATAATGAGTTAACGCGATAATAACGCGTTAACTTGCCCAGCCCTAATCGTGATATTGCGATATCATGATAATATCGTATCGTGACCAAAGTATCCTGATACATATCGTATTTGTGAGGTCCTTGCCAACACTCACCCCTAATCAGGACCACCTCTGGAGGAAAAATTGTCTGTCGGACGCAGAGTAAAACCCCCGAAGAAGAACCTGCCGCCCAGCTGCTCGTGAAGTCGTGTTTTAGATTCAGTTCCTCTGACGCGTCACAGCTGGAATAAAGCTGCAGATGTGGAGCTCCGGCTAACTGCCTTAGAGGCGTCCACACAGAAGAAGAGCAGCAGCTAATCTCCTGAATGGAGGATGATAAAGTTTTTACTCCAACGGCAGCGACGTACAGGAAGTCCAGGATGACAATTAACCCTCTGACACACACGCGCGCACACGCTCACGCACACACGCAGGGACACAAAGAGGCAGTAAAAGATCAGCACATTAGTTAATTAGTCTGCTGAGCTGAGGAGGGAGCAGGGAGGAGGTGGACAGATGGACCCGTCCTCGTGTGTTTAGACAGACAGCTGGCCACGCGGAGGACACAGATAGAGTTTCACAAACTGGGCCGACCGTCCATCCCCCTCCAGAACCGGGACGGGCTGCGTTCTTGTTTCTGGTGCCTAATGAGGACCTGTTGTTGTACTGACCATCTGCGCTGGGACCAGCATCCTTGTGGGGCCCGAACTCAGTCCTAAAGAGCCTGGGTGTCGTTTCTGGAGCCAGTGGAGCTCCAGCTCTGGTCTGAGTTAAAGTCAAGATGTTCGCTGATCTGTAATGATGATGAATCTTCGACATGTCCTGAGACTCAAAACACCAAGTAAATGTTTTTGTATTCTTATGTGCAAGATACTCTTCCCTTCTGGGTTTTTTTTCTAGCATTGGCTCACTATGATGTCTGCAGCTGAATATATGAATTTAGTTAACAATTACACTGAAATTATTTTTGTCACATACACAATCATACACAGTACGACGTAGTTAAATGTTTTATATGACACCTCCTCACTGTATAAGAAAAGTAAAGATAAAAATGTAAGGTCTAAGATAAGATAAAATAGAGTAAAATGAATAAATAAAATAAAATAAAATAGAGTAAGATAAAGAATTAAAATAAAATAAAATAGAATATGATAAAAATAATAATGAAATAAAATAAATAAAAATAAAAATAAAATAGGGTAAAATAAAATAATAATAATAATTAGAATTATATAAAAATAAAATGAGAGCTACAAAAAGTGGCAATGTGTTTAACAGGTAAAATAATATAAATATTGAGAATATTGAATGTTTATGGTTTATAAAACATCTGTATTTTGATAGATTAATGAAGACAGATTAAATTTATTATAAAGTGGACGGGCAGCTCTGCAGCTTCATTTAACCTTCAGATACAAGAACGACAAATAAAATTGATGTATTTCCGTTTAAATTCGGTCGTTTATGACGGCGCAGCGGAGATCGAGTGTGTTCTCCATCCCAGTGATTTGCTTTTGTTTTTAAGAAGAAATGTTTCTGGCTGTGAGGGAAAGGTGGACGATGGCGGTTCATTTTTCCGGGTCGCCAACCGCTCAAACGTATTCGTGTTTTCTTCATCGCACATCACTGATTGTTTCACGCTGGATCACAGCTGGAATGAAGAAACACAGTCAGGTGACTGGAGACGAGTTGAGTTGAGTATAGGCAAGGACCTCGCAATACGATATATATCATGATACTTGGGCAAAGATGATATTATCACGATATCATGTATATACCGATATCACGATATATTGTGATATTCTATCCGGTTAATGTCAAAATTAAAAGTAGAGATAAAAACTCAAGTTGCTGTATATGTTCATCAGATGATATTGATCATTCAGAGGACAAATTGAGTCAAAACTATTTGTTTTAAAACAACCTATTTATTGTTTATTATTAGTGTTTTTGCACATTTAAGTATTCACAATGCGTCTAATACATGAATACATGAAGTTTCCTAAAAAAATTGATATTAGGAGCTGAAAAATTGTTATTATATTGGGTGACAGAAAATCACGATATATTGCCCAATCGATAATTTTTCACACCGCTAGAGATGAGCAGGATGTGGACGCTTTGAGCTTCGGGTCAGAACCTGGGTGAAGATGTCCACAGTGAACAGTCCTCAGGAGGATAAAACAGAGCTGGAACAACCGCAGCCTGTTTGGTTTTGTGGAGGATGACGGGATGAGCAACACGTGGGTTTAAGGACCAGCATTTATCACCTGCAGGACAGTGGCTATCAGGATCTAATCTGGGCCACTTCTGGCACTCAAGGCTCATTTATGGTACTGAGGGGCGATGGACTGGGTCTACGTTTGGTTCAGAGTTGTAAGAGTCAAGCGTGGCCTGAATATCACCAACCAGCTCTGACGGAAAACCCTGGTTCAGACATCCACAGCCTGAGACCAGATCTGGGTTGCAGAAGTCTGCAGACGTGGGCCGAGCTCAGGTCTGTTCTCACAGAGCAACATCTCTGGTCTTCAGCTCGTCGGCTCGGTTTCCTGTCGGGGGACACAGCTCGTCAGCAGCAATTAAGCTTCATTAAGGCTCTGTTGTCGCGTCAGAACGGGATCTCTGAGCTGAACTCGTTAAGCAGTCATGAAAGCTGCACTTAATTATCTGAAAGAGACTTGAGAGGAGCCACGTTTGATGAGCCGACTTTGATACGAACAGACGGCGACGCGGAGAAGCCACTAACCGTGTGAAAGCAGCGCCGCCGGTTCGACAGAAGTAACAAAGAGATGCGCAACCTTCAGGGAACGTTAGCGGGTTAGCTGTCGATGAAAACCTCAAACAGTCCCTGAGGAAGATCAGCGACAGCGTCTCTGTCATGCGTCTAATTACAGATCTTCCTTTACTCGTCAGATGTTTCTAGAACATCCTCCTTGAGGTGTCCGTCAGCTGTTGGCGGATGACGGTTCTTGGTGCGGCGTTCTGAGCGGCGTAGACCTTTGCAAACCCCTTTTAAAACATTTCAGTTATTTTTTTATCAGGTGTTTGTTGAGTCAGAGGGTAAGGATGGACAGAGGAGCGCAGATTCTCCTGAAACAGCTCCAAACCACTGCAGAGCAGCAGTTCTTGGGACGAGTTTGACCCGAAATGCAGGAGCGAGTTCATGCTCCGGTCCTCCACCTCTGGACACCACCACCGTTCACAATGAACAAAAGTGGAGTCTCCAGCGAACGGCAGCTGTTTCTGAGCATCTCTGCTCCCCCCTCAGCCCCAACCCCCTCCACCCCCACCCTATCTGGGTCCATCTCTGCATCGGACCACCCCCGCGGCCAGCAGGAAGCTGCAGCACAATGCGTCTTTGTGGCGCGTTGGTGGGATTCGGATTCACACAGAGCCTCAGTCAGAGCTCAGGGGTCAGCACGGGGTCACGGGGGGGTGGGGACGTGGTCGGGGGAGGCAGCGTGAGTTGTGGTGGTTCAGGGTTCGGTTCTGGCTGGAACCATCATCCGGTTCAGTTCCCCGTCGCACATCACCAGACCAGTTGGAGCAGCTTTCTCTCTAGAAAGAAAAACTTGTTTTTGTTTTTGTCTTTTGGAGAACAGTTTTGTGGGCTGTTTTCTAAAAACCTTCCTTCACAAACGTGACTTAGCCGTAGTTTCAAGAACATACGTCCTCTAAAGTCCACATGAACCAGAACATGAGGAGGTGTGTGTGTGTTAGATGTTATCATCCATCTGTCTGCGTTCCTGTTTGCTTGAGCGTCCTTCATCAAGAGAAAAAAACTCCTCATAAATGGCAAACACAGAGAGGACTAAAAGAAATCTAAAGACGGTGAAATAAAAGCGAGGTCGAGTGTTCTGCTGATGAGAAACTGAAGGTCACTACTGAATCAGCTGCTTCATAACACTGAATGAAACTGTTATCAAATCACACAAAGTGGCTTCAAGGCCCTCAAAGACCCAGTCTTCACGGTCAGCTTCATGTCTACCTGGACAACAAGAACCTCATATAGTCCATGCTATAGCTGAGCGATTCTGCGATATATTTCGATATTTTATTGAGTATCGATTTTTCAGCCATGGGTATCAATATTCTAAGCTTCTTTTAAAACCCCCGTGTCCCACCTTTAAAAGTTTGCAAGCAACAATTTGCACTGTTTAAATAAATGAAACTATTTTTCTCAACACATCTTTTATTCATTTTGTTCAGCATTTGCAAGCTGCCTGTCAGTCATATAATGTGTAATTGATGCTTTCAGTTCAATTAATTCAAACAAAGTCATTGGAACACTCACAAGATGTCACCAAAATCACTTTGTCCCTTTAAAATCTTTCAGAAAATGATGCAAATGTTTTGTAAGATGAATATCGAGCCGAATATCGTGTATCGTATCGTATCGCGTATCGTATCGCGAGATTAGTGTATCGCTACAGCCCTAGTCCATGCTGCTTTTGTCTCTTCAGCTTCATTAAATTTGTTACTTTACATCCATTTTTACATTTCAGAAAAAAAGAAGATATTAATTAAGTCAGGTGATTGTTTGAGGATTTGGGACAGACGCAAAGATGGATGAAAGATCTCCACTTTGTCAACAAAACTGCAGAAAAAAACAGTGTTTTTTAAAGAAAGATTTGATGTGAGTTAAAGACCTCTGATCATTCATCAGTTAGTGACAGGGTGCCGTCGATGTCCTGAGGCTCGAAGACATCTGGGATGGACCATCACCTTGGGAACATGGACTCTACTAACTGTGGAGTACCACAAGACTGTATGAGGACCTCTTCAGTTCTACATGCTCCCACTCAGTGTCATCTCTTTTAATTAATACAAATGTCAGTGCATGTGCAGATGACATTGCCCCCAATTTATACTCAGTATTCCAGATCCTCTTGGTCCTCCAGACCCAAATAAAAGGATCATCCGGACTGTTGTCCTGCAATCAAACTAAATATGTCTAAAAGACGGAGAATCTTTGTGCTCAGGGCTTGAAATAGTCTGAGTTGATCTAGAGTCAGTGGAGCTCTACCAAGAGACCACATCTGGTTTCCAAAATTCCTCTACAACCACCGGAGACTGCCGTTCCTGTACTGGCCAGTAGATACTGTAGTTCCTCTACCGACAGCTAGAGACTGCAGTTCTTCTACAACCACTAGAGACTGTAGTTCCTCTACAACCACTAGAGACTGCAGTTCCTCTACCGACAGCTAGAGACTGTAGTTCCTCTACAACCACTAGAGACTGCAGTTCCTCTACAACCACTAGAGACTGTAGTTCCTCTACAACCACTAGAGACTGCAGTTCCTCTACAACCACTAGAGACTGTAGTTCCTCTACAACCACTAGAGACTGTAGTTCCTCTACAACCACTAGAGACTGCAGTTCCTCTACCGACAGCTAGAGACTGTAGTTCCTCTACAACCACTAGAGACTGCAGTTCCTCTACAACCACTAGAGACTGTAGTTCCTCTACAACCACTAGAGACTGTAGTTCCTCTACAACCACTAGAGACTGCAGTTCCTCTACAACCACTAGAGACTGCAGTTCCTCTACAACCACTAGAGACTGCAGTTCCTCTACCGACCGCTAGGGTCTGGCTCCAACAGTGAGCCAGTTTCCATTGACCTAAATGTTAAAATTCCCAACTTCACAAGAGAAATAAACATTTTTTTGTACCTTATTGGATAAAATGAAATAAAGCCACCACATATGTACGTACAATTCTTTTGATTGGTCGTCACTTTAGCTGCTTAGCATATTGACTTCTGAGATCTGAAAAAACGCCTAAGAAAGAACAGCCACGCGTGAGTTTTATTGTGTTAATTACTGCACCAACGAGGCGCTTCAGCAGCAGCTACAGAAACAAAAACATCCTGAAGAACCACAATCAGACACAAACTGGAAGAGACCAACAAACCCAGAGAAACAGTTTAAGTACAGAGAGACAGAAATGTTTGTCCGACTCAGCAGTGTTTATTTTCCCCATAATGACACAGTAAATTTACTGTCCTGGTGTAAAAATAACCGTGGCGGTGATGTCACTTCCTGTAATTACAGGAGCACAATGAGCTGGAAACCACAGGCTACATTAACACTTCCACTCCAGTTTCACTGCATCCTCCTCTCAGTAATTACAAACCACCGTAAACCATGTGATGGTTACCACGCCAACGTGGCGTCCTGCCAGTCCCACAGCGTGACCACTTCACTGTCCACCTGTAAATGGGAGCTTCACCTCACCGCTGCCTCCGGAGACGCAGGCCTGAGCCGCTAATGAGCCGCCGCCACGATGGGGCTCTGTTCATGTAACAACTGAGAGGAAGGCGGGAACAGGAGCGACCCAAACTCATCCTGCAGCTGCATCTTCTACCATCCTGAAGAGGCCTGGAGACGAAACCCAGCTGCAGGCTGACACTCACGGAGCTGTTGCTCATTCTTAATTAATGGCCTCCTTCATCAAACATCAGCAATAGAACAAAGAATATCTGCTGACTTTCGTTTTGATGAGCCGGCACTAATAAAATCAAAGAAGATCAACAATAATGACATCTGAGGAGCCAGAAGGCCTCAGGTCTGATGCCTCTGCTGGAAACAACGGACCTTCTGGGTTTAGCTTCATTAACAGCTCGTCTTTAAATGCTCATCCTTCTGTGCTGTTGAACTTTCAGTCAAACCATCATCTGGGGTTTAACAAAGACAAAAATGATGCTTTTAGCATTTCAAATGTGAGAATGATCAAACTACCGTCATCCAAAAAACAAATATATGTGCTCGAAACAAATCACTGGAGAAGAAGATGTTTTCTGTTGGGTAAAAGACAAGAAAAGAAAAGATCCACGAGTTCATGACGCAGTTACAGTCGTCCATGAAGCTGCTGGAGACCAACGTCTACTGTTGATAGGTTTAAAATAACAGTTGAAGGACAACAAGCAAAACATCTGGGACAGCAGACTTAAGCCCCTCCCATACATCCATCCATCTATCTATCTATCCATCCATCCATCCATCCATCCATCCATCCATCACCCATCAGCCATCCATCCATCTATCCATCACCATCAGCCATCCATCCATCCATCCATCCATCTATCCATCCATCCATCCATCCATCACCCATCAGCCATCCATCCATCCATCACCCATCAGCCATCCATCCATCCATCCATCCATCCATACATCTATCCATCCATCCATCCATCCATCCATCCATCCATCCATCACCCATCAGCCATCCATCCATCCATCACCCATCAGCCATCCATCCATCCATCCATCCATCCATCTATCCATCCATCACCCATCCATCCATCCTTCCATCCATCCATCCATCCATCCATCCATCCATCCATCCCTCTGCCATCCATCCATCCATCACCCATCAGCCATCCATCCATCCATCCATCCATCCATCCATCCATCCATCTATCTATCCATCCATACATCCATCCATCATCCATCCATCCATCCATCCATCCATCCATCCATCCATCAGCCATCCATCCATCCATCCATCCATCCATCATCTATCACCCATCCATCCATCCATCCATCCATCCATCCATCACCCATCCATCAACCATCAGCCACCCATCATCCATCCATCCATCCATCCATCCATCCATCACCCATCCATCAATAAGCCATCCATCCATCACCCATCAGCCATCCATCCATCCATCCACCCATCCATCATCCATCCATCCATCCATCCATCCATCTATCTATCCATCCATACATCCATCCATCACCCATCCATCCATCCATCCATCCATCCATCCATCCATCAGCCATCCATCCATCCATCCATCCATCCATCCATCCATCATCTATCACCCATCCATCCATCCATCCATCCATCCATCCATCACCCATCCATCAACCATCAGCCACCCATCATCCATCCATCCATCCATCCATCCATCCATCCATCCATCCATCACCCATCCATCAATCAGCCATCCATCCATCACCCATCAGCCATTCATCCATCCACCCATCCATCACCCATCAGCCACCCATCAGCCATCCATCCATCATCCATCCATCCATCCATCCATCACCCATCCATCATCCATCCATCACCCATCCATCAACCATTAGCCACCCATCAGCCATCCATCCATCCATCCATCCATCACCCATCCATCAATCAGCCATCCATCCATCCATCCTCCATCCATCACCCATCAGCCATCCATCCATCCACCCATCCATCATCCATCCATCACCCATCAGCCATCCATCCATCCATCCATCATCCATCCATCCATCCATCACCCATCAGCCATCCATCCATCCATCACACATCCATCCAACTATCTATCCATCCATCCATCATCCATCACCCATCCATCATCCATCCATCACCCATCAGCTATCCATCCATCCATCCATCCATCCATCACCCATCCATCCATCAGCCATCCATCCATCCATCACCAATCCATCATCCATCCATCACCCATCCATCAACCATTAGCCACCCATCAGCCATCCATCCATCCATCCATCACATCTCCATCCATGTTCATGGGACATGCAGGCACAAAAATAAATACAAATAAAATATATAATTTTTTTTAATTTAAGAAAATCAATAAAAAACTGCATCACGCAACAACAAGATCTTCATGTGAACCAGCATCTAAACTGTGATTCAGAGCAGTCTGAGAACATCTGGAACATCTGCTGTGGTTGGAGCTCCTCCAGCTGCCACAGATCTGTGTTTCTAAAGCTCCAGGTCTGGTTGGAGCACCGTGTCATTGCTGCTGCAGGAGGAACATCAGTTGTTTCCTTCATGTTCTCTCGTTTCTCCAGATGCCATCATACTGAGAACCTTCCTACTGGTTTTCTCCCGTTTGGTTTCTGGAGCATGTCTCAGTGGCCGTCCGTCCACATCTGTCTCAACTCTCATCACTTCAGCCTCTCCGTGATGTTTGTTTAACTAAAGCCAACATGGCCTCGGCGGTAACGCTCAGGGTGAGACGTGTTTAGATGTCCGTCTCCAGTTTCCATCAGCTGATCCATTAAATCAGAAACCATCACACAGACCGAACAACATCTCTCTGTAATGAAATAACAGTCTGATTGATGCCTGTGGCCTCGAAGCTGTGGCGATAACACGGACAAACAAACGCATAGATAATGGGCCTGACGTCTAAATAAGATCTACATCCTGAAACACACTCCTATCTGCAGGCAGACTCACACAGACGCAATAAAACGGTGTTTCTGACGTTCAAACATCTGCTGAAGAACCTTCTAACTTCTAATTGCTGCAGTGTTTAAAATCAAAAAGACTGACGTCCATCGTCCAGCTCACGTAAGACAGATTTGATTAGCTACTTGGCTAAATTGGAGCTGCACAAGGCTGCAGCGCTGCAGGAAAGAAGCCACGCTGCCCCCCAGCAGTTGGTGGTGGAATTACAGAGATGTAAACAAAGACGTAAACAACGGCGTAAACAACGGCGTAACCAACGACGTAAACAACGATGTCAACAACAAGTATCAACGGCAAAGACAATTGAGGGCTCATATGTCTACATGGATGGGCACAATGACATCACAGGAACACAGAAGTAAACAGAGCAGACACATCCATCCACCCATTCATCCATCCACCAATTCAACCATCCATCCATCCATACATCTATCCATCCATTCATCCATTCCATCCATCATCATCCATCCATCCAGGCCAGCCATCCACCAGCCAGCCAGCCATCCAGCCATCCACCCAGCCAGCCATCCATCCATCCATCCATCCATCCATCCATCCCATCCATCCATCCAGCCAGCCAGCCACCCATCCAGCATCCAGCCAGCCATCCAGCCAGCCAGCCATCCATCCATCCAGCCATCCAGCCCATCTCATCCATCCACCAGCCATCCATCCATCCATCCAGCCCAGCCATCCATCCATCCACCACCATCATCCACCATCCATCCATCCCAGAATCCATCCATCCATCCATCCATCCAGCCAGCCATCCAGCCATCCATCCAGCCATCCAGCCCAGCCATCCATCCATCCAATCCATCCATCCATCCATCAAGCCAGATCCAGCCCAAGCAATCCAGCCATCCAGCCAGCCATCCACCAACCCATCAATCCACCAGAAGCATCCATCCACCATCCATCCAAAGCCATCAAATCCAAATCCATCCATCCAAAAAAGAGAAAATCCATCCAGAAAGAAAGCAAATTCCAAAGCCATCCAGAAAGAAGAAATCCATCCATCCAGAAAGCCAATCCACCATAAATCCATCCATCCAAGAATCAAATCCATCCAGCAACCAGGAATAGATCATCCAAAAATCCAAAAAATCCACCAAAGAAGCAAAATCCATCAAGAAAGAAAGCAGCCAGAAAAAAATCCAGCCACCAGAAAGAATCATCCAGAAAGAAAGTCCAGAAAAAAGGATTCAGAAAAAAAAAACCACCAGAATCCATCCACCATCAAATCCATCAATCCATCCATCCATCCATCCATCCATCCATCCAAGACCATAAATCATCCAGAAAAAAGGAATAAATCCATAAATCCATTCATCCATCCATCCATCCACCCATCCAGAATCCAAAAATCCATCCATCCATCCATCCAGCCAATAAATCCATCCATCCATCAAAACCCATCCATCCATAAATCCATCCATCCATCCATCATCCATCCACCCATTTACAGCAATCCACCCATCCATCCATCCATCCATCATCCATCTATCCATCCACCCATTCATCCATCCATCCACCATCCATCCATCCATCCATCCATCCACCCATTCATCCATCCATCCATCCACCATTCATCCATCCATCCATCCACCCATTCATCCATCCACCCAACCATTCATCTATCTATCTATCTATCTATCTATCTATCTATCTATCTATCTATCTATCTATCTATCTATCTATCTATCTATCTATCTATCTATCATCTATATCCATCCATCTGTCCATCTTTCTATCTGTCTTTATCTAACTATCATCCATCCACCCATCCATCCTTCTATCCAGTTAGTGGACAGATTCCCGTCCATCAGGATCAGAACGCTGACACAGCTGGACACAGCTGGGCGCAGCTACACAGCAGCAGAGGAGGTAAAAGAGACTTTTCTGTCACTGATTTATGCAGCGAAAATAATCAGGTTAAAAAGACATAAAATCCTGATTTGTTCCATGTAACGGTTTGTCCCAGCCTGAAGACTTTCTAATCAACGTCTCTGTTGTCTCCTTCCTGCTCTCCCAGAAAACCCTTCTTCTCTCTGTTTTACCTGAAAGGCATGAAATCTTCATGAAAAACACATTTTCCAGGCAGACCATGAGCAGTAACACGTGGAGAGGAGATGGTTTATAGAGAAGAACGATCCAGAAGATCTGCAGTAATGAGAAAGACCTGTGGTCCACAACTGAAGCTCTCAGAAACCATCCAGAGGTTTGCAGTTTGCAGGAGGACGTTCGTGAAGCCGGAGACCTCCTCCAACCAACCAGGCGACCTCTGACCTCTGCCCTAAACAGCGTTTATTCCTGTGATGGACAGCTGGGTGGCGCCGCCTCCAACTGCTCTCAGCGCTATTTTTATCCTCGACGGAGAAGTGAACACCAAATGGATCCAGGAGCCGAGCGAGACGGGATGAGGCCGGTGGAGGTCCCAGTCCAGGCTGGTTTCACACCAGTTGGTGCTGTTTCATCTGTGAAGCCCTGCAGCAGTTCATCTGCTCCCACTGGGAGGAGGTGGAGGAGAAACGACGGGGAGAAGCTCAGTGGGAGGAGCTCCTGATCTCCTGAACCTCCAGAGTCCATGACATCACTGCAGAGGTTGAGGCATCGTTTTTACGGCCCCTGAGAGTCCTCCAGGTCCAGTCTGGACCTCCAGGTTCAGTCTGGACTAGGAATGCACGATAACTATTTTTTAAAACCGATACCGATAACTTTCAGCTCTTAAAGGCCGATACCGATTACACACACACACACACACACACACATACACATATATATATATATATATATATATATATATATATATATATATATATAATATATGATCATTACATCAATACTATTAACAAAATCAAAAATAGTTTGAACTTTTTAAATGAACAGATATTTATTTTTCCTTTGAAAAACTATTGTCAAGCCTCTCAAACATTTTCATAAAGCTATCAAACAAACCTATTTGATATCTCACATTAACTTGAATAAGGTTCATTACTGACTGATATAAAAAAATAAAGGCTCCTTGAACTGATGGAAATACATGCATCAGAATTACAAACTGAAAAACATTAACATTTAAAGGATTTTGACTTGTGGTTCCATTTAAATTAATACCTTTAATTAAAGTAAATGAGGTTCAGTAGTTTTTGTTTTTTTATCATTTAATCTCATGGAAGCTTTAGATGAGAGGAATGAGGGAGAGGAGGGGGAGGGGAGACTGCTGCTGGCTTGCGCACGTTAGCATTAGCTTCCGTTAGCTCACGTTAGCGCGATTTCAAAACTCCATGGAAGCGATTGTTATGTTGTAGGTGGCTGATCAGGTTTTACGTATTAAAGCCTGTTCTTCCCTCCTCGTAGAATTCACTCGGAGGATTCATCACAAATAACCACCAAACTATCTTCTACTGAAACTTTAACAAAGTTCCACGCCGCCATGTTTGTTGTGATCAGGGCTGTGCTGCAGGCTGCATTCAAGGTGTAACGTAAATTCCAACGTTTCTTCGTTTGCTAGTCGTTCTTTTAGCCTTTTTTCTTTTTTTCTTTTTTTATGTGTAACATGTGGAAAAATACTGCAAATATCAATTCAAGTCAGCAACTACTAAAATTATGACCGAGTTAACGAGTTGTTTTCTGGCATGAGGGGGTATTCTTGATTGTCCTTATTGAGAAATCGTTTTTCTGATTATGCCGACGTCACTTGAACATAGCATTCACTGCCGGTCATTCAAGACTCAGAGGGAGCGAGGCACTGCCGTGTTGACAAAAATATATATGTTATCGGGGCTATTCGTCGTGATATCGGAGTTATCGGGATGACGTCATAATTTCCTGTTATCAGTCCGATAGTTATCGTGCACCCCTAGTCTGGACCTCCTGCATCAGCGACCGTCACCACAGCTGATGAAAGCCCTCTTCTCTGGCACCTGATCCCTCAGTCTCAGTTCTTCTCCACGTTCCTGACGTTTAGGCGGACCCAACCGTCCTGAGGCTCCGGACCTGAAACAACCGGTGAGGCGTCACACGATCCGTTTACCAGGACGGGTCGGTGCGGTTTCACGGAGCTGCGCCCTGTCCGGGTAAGGAGCACGTGGGATACGAAACCTTCAGGAGCACAGAGATGACCAAGTCAGGCACCTGATCTCAACCCGACACGGGACGCTTTCAGTCCACAAAGACAGAACCGGAGGAAGAAAGACCCGAGAAGGCAGGACATGAAGCTGGCTGTGGTGACGCTCTGGCAGAGCATCTCCAGGAGTAAAGTCAGAGCTCGGTGAGGTCCGGGGTCCGGTCATTGCCACTTCTCCTCGACCCCGGTTTCCCAGCAGAGCAGAATAAATGATCCGAGACGTTTTCCTCAACGATTTAACTTTACAGGTTTTAATCTGGAAGGACGTGAATGACGTAAGAACAATATTAACAACAGATGGTTCAACCAGGAAATTAAGAAAGATTTGAGACTGCTTCAAGTTACTGAAACCCTTTTTGTTTAAGTCTATGAGGTCATGAACTCCGACGCATGAACCATCTAGCGTTCATCTAACGTTCATCTAACGGTCATCTAACGGTCAGCCTCGTGACCTTTCTGTGATGATGAAACTAACAAACGCCGACTGAGGAGACGCCCGGGAGGAATTTCCCAGATTCCTTACACCAGAAAAGCCCTGAAGCCGCGAGGAACCGTTGGGAGAAGCTCGTGAGGCTCAGAGAAGTCGGTCAGAAAAGTGAGATAAAGGTGAAGCGCTGCTTCACATGCCAGAGACAACATTCCTGGAGTGTTTACAGCTCACAGAGCGCCGGCAGAGCGACGGTGAGACAGACGGACAGAGCGCTGCAGAGCGCTCGAACGTGTCACCAGATTTTATCTCCCAGACGGTCAACCAGGTTCGTCACCCAATTGGATCCGCCCATCGGGAAGAACCAGGAAGTTCCTGCTGTGGAGGCTTTCTGTCCTCAGCTCTGGCGTGGCCCTGCCGCCGCCGCCGCTGCTGGCTGCCGCCACTGGCTGCCGCCACTGGCTGCTGTGTTTTCAACGACCACCAGAACCTCAGGTCCAGGTACCTCAGGTATCCTCTGCTGATCAGGTTACAGGTATCTACCACTCTGTCCTCTACCAAACCATAGCTGTTGCTAGAGTTTCCAGAGGGGTCTTTGAAACCGGCCACATCCTGTTAGGACCAGAGCGGTTCGGCCGCAGAGCTTTACTTAGGCGTCCATGTCGCCAAAGGTACCGACATCGGGCATCGAATGACGCAAAGCTTTTGACAACTGAGGGTATCGGAGAAGCAGTTCCATCAGTACCAGAGAGGTAATGATTTTCGGTACCCAGCCCCGCCTCCAGGTACCTGAGGAGCATCTCTAGAGCCTGTGGCAGGAAGTGACTCAGCGCAGCTCTCAGAAACAGACCAGCCTGGCCGGACCCAACTGAACTGGGCTGCTCCAAGCTACCCATCAACAGCCTTACAGCTGGTGTTGTTCAGGCTGTGGCATCTGAAACCAGGACTACTTCTGGGCAGGTACCACTAGCTGAGCCGAGCCTCACCCGGATCCTTCCAGACCAACTCAGAGACGGTCAACAGTGTTATTCTTCATTACCATTTCCCAAAAATCAAACTTTTTCTTTTACGGTTTGTTGGTCTTATTGACCATCGGCTCAGGAAATCAGACGTTCTTGTGAAGTCTAGTAAAGCTTTTTCAAACTTCCAGAGTAAAACCATCCACCTTCATAAAATCCTGAGCTCTGACATCACCGAGCTGAAGATCAGGAGCTTCAGCCTCATCTCTCGCGGTGCAGCATCTGCACACAGCTGCAGAATAAAAGAGGTGATCCTGAAGTTTCTGATCAGAAAATCGCCAAAATGAGCTGTTCATGCGTATAACTGTCTCCTTTCACGGTGAGAAAGACGACTCGCCCAAGAGCCGCAGGAAACGAGGAAACGCAGTCGGACCGGAGGGTTAAAGTGAGACTGCAGCTGGAAGCCGGGCGGTCAGCATCACTCTGCTGCTCTGCTGCTCTGCTTGAAGACCTCTGAACAAGCAAACAGATGGCGAGGAGTTCAGGCCGAAGTCAGGAGCTCAGATGTCGAGAAAACAAACAGAAAATAAAAGCGTCTCCGGCTGAAGGGGAAAACTCATTTCCTACAAATCAACACGTGCGCCGCGTTCCTCCAGGCGGGGAAACCGTCACGGCCGAAACGCCGATCGAGTTCAGCTAACGAGCTAACGAGGAGGGAAAAAAATACAGCGTTACGGTCCTTTAATGACAAAAATGAGGAATGAAAACAAGCAGACCCAGAAACACACAGGATGTCGCAACAGTTCAGAGAAAGTTCAGCAACAGTTTTGGATCGCTGGATTATCGCCTCCACTTCACCCCGACGCTCTTTCATCTCCGCTGGAGAAGAAGGTGACCGCAAAACACAGCAGGAAAATCAGGAAACTGAAAGAACAACCAGCACATCAGAGAGAAGGGAGCTGGTTTCCTCTCAAATAAAACATTTTTATGTGTATATGTCGAGTGTTCTGGTCATGTGAACGGATTTAAAACAGTTAAATGTAAGAGTTGCACATCTGCAGTGGAGCGGTGGAGGAGTCACGCAGGCCGCTGCTGAAACACACACAAACTCTGGGATATGTGTTTGACCCCAGCCTCTTCGTGGGATAAAACAGCAGCTGCCGGAGGTCAGCGGGCATCGAGGAAGGAAGCGAAGAGGGTCAGCAGATTGTTTCCTGTCGGTTCCTCAAACTCATCCCCAGAGTGTGCGTTTAAACACTCGTGTGTGTGTTGTTGTGGGGACTCGCATCCTCGATGGACTTGCGAGGACGCGTGTGAAGGGGAGGACATCTCGTCCTGTTATAACATTGAGGATCAGCTGATTCACCACCGTCACTACTGCTGTTGCTAGGGGTGTGAAAAAAATCGATTTGGCAATATATCACGATTTTCGGCGTCCCAATATAACATCTATTTTTCAGCTCCTAATATCGATTTTTTAGGAAAATTGTTTAATTTTCACATTTAAATTGTTTAAATTTTAAATGTGCAAAAACACTAATAATAAACAATAAATAGGTTGTTTTGAAGCAAATAGTTTTGACTCAATTTGTCAGAATTAAAAACAATTATCACAATAAAAAAAAAAACATCCCATGAAAATGATCCTTCAGCCAATGGTTGTTTTAGCCTCCACTTCTCAGTTTCTCATCACTCCGTCCTGAATCAGACAGACGAAACGAGACGCAGGTTCTGCTTGAGGTTCATGCGGAGGTCAACGTGACCCCGTCCCCAGCCAGTAATGTCACACTGCTCAGCTCTGGACCGGCAGACAGCTGGCGCTGGTGGGACCAGTTTACCTGGAGCAGGTGCTTCCTGCCTGCGGCAGCATCAGGACTACCTGTGTGAAAAAAATCGATTTGGCAATATACCGCGATTTTTGGCGATATATCGCGATTTTCAGCTCCTAATGTTGATTTTTTAACAAAAAATTTACAGTGGTTACAACGCTGTCAGTATGTTGTAATGGTTACTTAAATGTGCAAAAAGACTATTAATAAACTATAAATAGTTTGTTTTGAAGCAAATAGTTTTGACTCAATTTGTTCTCTGAATGATCAATATGATCTGATGAACATATACAGCAACTTGATTTTTCATCTCTACTTTTAATTTTGATATTAACTGAGTAGAATATCGCAATATATCACGATATCGTGATAATATTGTATCGTGACCTAAGTATAATGATACATATCATATTGCGAGGTCCTAGCCAATACTCGCCCCTAGGTGTCGCGTCTTACAGGCATTAAGCATTACCTTGGGGGCGGGGCTAAAATACCGTTTTCATGAATGTTTTCTGATGAAAACACATCATTTCAAGGTTCAAAAAGGACGTCCAAAACACTAAAACTGGGAGATAAAAAGCCAAAATGACAAAAAAAACAAAAAACATTTGCATCTGGGCATAAACGTGATCTTGTGTGCATGTCGTGGCCACAAGATGAACAGAGACGCCACGACTGATGGGCTGAGTGACTGATCGGCGAGCCCCGCCCCCCCCTTAGTGACCATCGCTACCTCAGAGCAGCTGTCCGCGTTGTTCACGGACACAAGAGGACCAGTTGTCATGGACGTGCATTCAGACGGGACAAAACATGAAGTTCACGTGATAAAAACCCAAAAACAGATTAGATCCAGATCACAGCAGAAGCCTCATCTAACTGAGGTCAGGAACCCAGACTACAGCATCCAGGACCAACGCTAGTCACGCACGGAAGAATAAAACTACGACGGCAGAAAACAACTTGTTAACTCGGTCATAATTTTATTGGTTGCTAACTTGAATCGATATTCGCAGTATTTTCCCACATGTTACAAATAAAAAAGAAAAAAAAATAGAAAAGGCTGAAAGAACGACTAGCAAACAAGGTAACGTGGGAATTTACGTTACACCTTGAATGCAGCCTACAGCACAGCATACTGATAACAACAAACATGGCGGTGTGGAACTTCGTTAAAGTTTCAGAAGAAGATAGTTTGGTGGTTACTTGTGACGAATCCTCCAAGCAAATTCTACGAGGAGGGAAGCACAAGCTTTAATACGTCAAACCTGATCAGCCACCTACAACATAACAATCGCTTCCATGGAGTTTTGAAATCGCGCTAACGCTAACGTACGCAAGCCAGCAGCAGTCTCCCCTCTCCCTCATCTTTCTCATTTAAAGCTTCCATGAGATAAAAAACAAAAAATCACTGAACCTCATTTACTTTAATTAAAGGTATTAATTTAAATGGAACCACAAGTCAAAAACATTTAAATGTAAATTCTTTTCAGTTTGTAATTCTGATGCATGTATTTCCATCAGTTCAAGGAGCCTTTATTTTTTTATATCAGTCAGTAATGAACCTTATTTAAGTTAATGTAAGATATCAAATAGGTTTGTTTGATAGCTTTATGAAAATGTTTGAGAGGCTTGACAATAGTTTTTCATTGGAAAAAATAAATATCTGTTCATTTAAAGAGTCCAAACTATTTTTGGTTTTGTTCATAGTATCAATGTAATGATCTTAGGTATATGTGTGTGTTATCCGTTATCGGTATCGGTTTTAAAAAACAGTTATCGTCCATCTCTAAATCAGAGCATCTGTGGAAGTCACTGATCTGATAAAAGTTGTGACTCTGCGTCAGCCGTAGTTGAGCTCTGAAAGCACCGACACACAGAAAGATGACATCACGGCTGGAGGCCATTGTCACTGGCTGACGGTTGTGTGTGAATCAGGACTGAAACGCTGCTTTGTCTGCGGCCGCTGACTCAGGATTCCCTCACCGCCTGTTTACTTTAGGACAGAGCCGTGGCTCTGATTACATCACACAAACACAGCTGCAGGTGACACGCTGACCTGATTTCATCTACATGGTGACCAAGCACACACACACACACACACACATATAGGCGATCAATGCTCCATCGTAAGAGCCAGTGATGGGTTTTCAATAACGTGATAATGATGATCCATCACCTGCAGGTCCACAACTGCAGCCGAGTCACCCTCACAACACCTGCACGGAGACAACACCTGAATTTTTTCATTGTTTCATTATTGAGTTAACATGCATTTACAATGAAAATAAATTAATTAAACACACAACCACTGAGGCTCTGGGAGGTGCACATCTGAACGTTAGGGCTGTAGCGATACACTAATCTCGTGATACGATATGATACACAATATTCTGCTCACGATACGATATACAGTCATGGAAAAAATTATTAGACCACCATTTTTTCTTCACTTTCTTGTTGATTTTAATACCTGGTACCACTAAACGTCATCATGTGACTAAAACAGACAGAAAAGAAAACACTGAATGCATAAAAGCAGTGTTTTTGGCAGTACAACGCCATAGCTATTGATGTAAAAACTTAAGTGATTTAGGTTATAATCAAGAAAACCATGGAAAATGGTAAGATATCAGCTCTTAAATAAAACTCTTATGAGCAATCTTTGTGGTTATCGTTATGTTTGTCCAAACAAATGTACCTTTAGTTGTACCAGGCATTAAAATGAACAAGAAACTGAAGAAAACAAGGGTGGTCTAATAATTTTTTCAATGACTGTATATCGATATTCATCTTACATCATTTTTTGAAAGATTTTAAGCTTTTAAAGGTGGGACACGGGGGTTTTGAAAGAAGCTTAGAATATCGATACCCGCGGCTGAAAAATCGATACTCTCTGGGGAAATAAAATATCGATATATATCACAGAATCGATAAAATCGCTCAGCTCTACTGAACGTACCTGAGGAACATCTAGACCTTCTAGTGAAAGTATCTGTCCATGACGCCGCGGCATGACGCCACCGCTCATCTCCGTTTAGACATTCAAGGACTTGAAACGAGTGATAAGAAGCCTGAAGACAGACTTGCTACATCGCAGTGACAAATGAGCCAATAATTCCTGGTTCCTAACGTCAGGCTGCTGAAGAAATGAGTCAAAGTGATGTTATTTAACGCCAGCAGAGCATGTTGATGACAGAAAGAGAAAGTTAGAATAAGAGTCCTGATGCCTGTTTTAACAGGAGACATTCCTGCCTTATTAGAGCATTAAAAACACGTTCAGGTTGAATTTAAAAGTATACATGAACTCGATGAGTAAACTATCTAAAACAAGATTACAATGTCATATTTACAGATTTAAAGGATTTGAAATCTTGGCTATAACAGAACAGTTTGCAGTGTCACGTCCAAGTTGGACGAGCCTGTAGGTGGAGCCGGTGAGGCCACGAGCCGGGAGACGGCAGGTCCTGGAGGACTTCTGGGGTTGCCGGTTGGTGGTCGGATCATTTAACATGGAAGATTCCTGAGATGACACGGGACAAAAAACACTGGACCAGAGGATCCAGCTGCTGCCAGAGGTTGAGGCTGATTAGCTAGAAACAGTCCAGCTGGTGTCCTCTGCTTAGACATGACTAGCATAACGCTAGTGGTCGGTAGAGGAACTGCAGTCTCTAGTGGTCGGTAGAGGAACTGCAGCCTCTAGTGGTGAAAAGAGGAACTGCAGCCTCTAGTGGTCGGTAGAGGAACTGCAGCCTTTAGTAGTCGGTAGAGGAACTGCAGCCTCTAGTGGTCGGTAGAGGAACTGCAGCCTCTAGTGGTGAAAAGAGGAACTGCAGCCTCTAGTGGTCAGTAGAGGAACTGCAGCCCTCTAGTGGTGAAAAGAGCAACTGCAGCCTCTAGTGGTCGGTAGAGGAACTGCAGCCTCTAGTGGTCAGTAGAGGATCTGCAGCCTCTAGTGTTCAGTAGAGGAACTGCAGCCTCTAGTGGTCAGTAGAGGAACTGTAGCCTCTAGTGGTCGATAGAGGAACTGCAGCCTCTAGTGGTGAAAAGAGGAACTGCAGCCTCTAGTGGTCGGTAGAGGAACTGCAGCCTCTAGTGGTCAGTAGAGGAACTGCAGCCTCTAGTGTTCAGTAGAGGAACTGCAGCCTCTAGTGGTCAGTAGAGGAACTGCAGCCTCTAGTGTTCAGTAGAACTGCAGCCTCTAGTGGTCGGTAGAGGAACTGCAGCCTCTAGTGGTCAGTAGAGGAACTGCAGCCTCTAGTGTTCGTAGAGGAACTGCAGCCTCTAGTGGTCGGTAGAGGAACTGCAGCCTCTAGTGGTCAGTAGAGGAACTGCAGCCTCTAGTGGTCAGTAAAGGAACCGCACCCTCTAGTGGTCGGTAGAGGAACCGCAGCCTCTAGTGGTCGGTAGAGGAACCGCAGCCTCTAGTGGTCAGTAGAGGAACTGCAGCCTCTAGTGGTGAAAAGAGGAACTGCAGCCTCTAGTGGTCGGTAGAGGAACTGCAGCCTCTAGTGGTGAAAAGAGGAACTGCAGCCTTTAGTGGTGAGAAGAGGAACTGCAGCCTCTAGTGGTCGGTAGAGGAACTGCAGCCTCTAGTGGTCGGTAGAGGAACTGCAGCCTCTAGTGGTCGGTAGGGAACTGCAGCCTTTTGGATTCGACCCAGTAGTTTGATTGTTGATTAAAACTACCAGAGGTGGTTTTGTCCCGTGAACACACACACCAGGAATGTTCTGAAATCAGAAACCAGTCCAGATCCAGAGCAAATGTTAACACATCCAGCTGTGAAAATCCAGCTGTGGTGTCCACATAAGCACTATTTCCAAGAGGGAAACTGATCACGACAGCGACTGTGATGAACAGACGACCTAATAAACCCATGTTTTTGCTGCTATCAGCTGGAGGGCGGTCGTTCCTCTTTCCAGGAGGTTCGATTCCCTGAGAAGCTAAACTGAAGACCAAACCGACCCTGGTGACCAAAAGTCAACACACAGATGTGCGGAAAAAGTGACTGCAGAGAAGAAAAGCTCAGAGTGGAAACATTAAAAACTAATGTAAAATCTGCGCTGCGACAGCCTCCATCACGCTCCTGTACGCTCCGAGTTAAATGTACAGGCTGATATGAAAACCACTTTTCCCTGAAGTGCCGTTGAAATAACGTGTGCGGCCCCACCCAGCTGTGGTCAGCTTCCACGCCGCTGGACGGCACATTCATGTTTGCGCCTTTAAATGTTCCTAGCTGTTTTTGTCCCAAGAAAATCAGGACAAACGACACACGTTTGGTGTCTTTGAGAAGTTTGAGGGCTGTTGCCTGAAGATATCCTGCAGCTGAGACACATGGAGTCAGCTGCTGGTTATTCACACTGACGTAGACGGCTCCTTTTACTCCTCTTTCAAGCTATCTCTCTCCTCCGTCCCAAATGTGCCCTCATCTTTAAGGTAAAGAAGGTGAAACGTCTTCAGGAGCAAAGACCACCATGACTAAGCGTCTCCTCCAGCATGTTCTCGTCTGTACTCGTGTTCTTGTGAACTTGCGACATGTCATCAGTCTCGGCCAAATAGGGGTGTGAAAAAAAATCGATTTGGCAATATATCGCAATTTTCGGCTGCCCAATATATTGATTTTTCAGCTCCTAATATCGATTTAAAAAAACAAAAAAAAAAACAAACAAACAATAAATAGGTTGTTTTGAAGCAAATAGTTTTCACTCAATATGTCCTCTGAATGATCAATATCATCCAATTAATATATACAGCAACTTGATTTTTCATCTCTACTTTTAATTTTGATATTAACTGGGTAGAATATCACAATATATTGTGATATTTTGTGATTGTGATAATATCATATCGTGACCCAAGTATCATAATACATATCGTATTGTGAGGTCCTCGCCAATACTCACCCTTACGGCCAAAGCGCCTCTCCAAATGAAGGTCTTGGGTCACGATACGATATTATCACGATATCGAGATATATTGCAATATTCTACCCAGTTAATATCAAAATTAAAAGTAGAGATGATGATGTTCATCAGATGATATTGATCATTCAGAGGACAAATTGAGTCAAAACTATTTGCTTCAAAACCTATTTATTGTTCATTATTAGTGTTTTTGCACATTTAAGTAACCATTACAACATACTGACAGGATTGTAACCACCATAAATTTTTTCCTAAAAAACTGATATAAGGAGCTGAAAAATTGATATTATATTGGGCGGCCGAAAATCGCCATATATCGCCAAATTTTCTTTTCACAACCCCAGCCTTCATCCAGCTGAGCACTGCTGAAATCTACTGACGCGCTCCTAAAATGCGGCTTTTATCCAGAAAGCATCAGATGGAGACGTGCGTGGACCTGAGATGGTCGAGGGTTCACGTCATGCAGAAACGTACCAGGAGCAATTTAGCCTCCAAAGTCTGGTTTGTGGTGCTGGTGTGAGCGCGCCAGTGGTCCTGGTCAGCTGGAGGAGGTGCGCTCGGTCTGTGGAGGAGGGCGTCATATAGAGGCGGCAGCTCTTAGTGATGGCCATTTAAAGGAACATTCCAGAGTTAAATCAACGCCAGGTCTATAATTAGAAGGTGAGCAGTATAAACTTTCATTAGGGACCGAAACAATCTGAATTGCAGCAGCTCTTTGTTTGAAAGGAATGTGTTTGCAGCAAAATGGCAATTAATGTTAGCCCCATAGAGTGTGTAGGAGGACGAGGGTTTACATAACAAACCCCCTGTGAGGTCATCCATAGGCTCTGGAGACCGGCTCGTACCGCACGGCCCCACGTTGCAAATGGGTGGGATGGGCAGGACTGGGAACTGGCGAGGACTAGCAGAGCTCTGCCGGGGCGCCGGCCGACCCAGCTGGAGGCGGCGAGAGCCAGGCTTTCAAACATCGCTCTGGTCGCAACATCTGAAGTTCCTGCTGTATGGTTGGCATGAGATGCCTACGATGGAGACCAGAACTGTTGGTGTTGTTGCTTTTAGACCAGGCTGTTAAATATGTTCATTTCTGCTGTAAATAGGTATTTGTCGATTGTGCTAGTAAAAGTGGCATATTATGCTAGTGGCAGTGCTCGTTTTTTGCCCAAATTATGCTCAAATTATGCTCGCTTTTCAAAATTATGCTACTTTTTTAAAAACATTTTTCTGTGCACAAACTTCACAACTCACAAGACAAGTTTGAAAATGTATTTTATAAACCCTGGCCTGACGTTCTGGGCCCGGTTGTTCAAAACCTGAGTAACTTTATCCGGTGGTTAGGCCTATACGGCGGATAAATCTGCTATCCAGTGGATAGTTATCCAGCGAACAAAAATAGGTTGCACAAAGCCTGGATAGTGTGGTGGATAACTATCCGCGCATAGCTTGCTAACCATCGCGTGTAGCAGAGCGTGACACAGTTTGCGCAAGGTTTTGCACTCAAATGGCCTTCAGTTACCATGGTAAAGTATGCAAATTTCGAGTAAACAAAACCCACTGAGCTTGGTTTCAAAACAAATAAAAACAAATACAGTGAAAACTAAACCGTGCAGTTTCTGACAAAGCCCTGGATAACAAATTTAACATTGAATAAGCTCGCTCGTTTCTGAACCACGCAGTCCGCCTTGACTTCTCTAATTCATTCTCTAACAGTTAATTGGGAGCGTGCCTATGTTCCCTCAGCCCTATGTTCCCACAGCCCTATGTTCCCTCAGCCCTATGTTCCCTCAGCCCTATGTTCCCACAGCCCTATGTTCCCTCAGCCCTATGTTCCCTCAGCCCTATGTTCCTTCAGCCTTATGTTCTCTCATTTCTAAGGTTTTATTTTTCTTTCCAAAATTAGGCCCTATGTTCCCACATTTCCTCTATCAGCAATTTGCATCAGATTTTATCCCCATTTCTGCCAATTTGGTCAATTAGTCAATTCGGGCAGCACGGTGGCTTAGTGGGTTGCTTACTGTGTTGCCTCACAGCTAGAAGGTTCCTGGTTCGAACCTCGGCAGGGGCCTTTCTGTGTGGAGTTTGCATGTTCTCCCTGTGCTTGCGTGGGTTTTCTCCGGGTACTCCGGCTTCCTCCCACAGTACAAAGACATGCATGTTAGGTTAATTAGTAATTCTAAATTGCCTGTAGGAGTGAATGTGAGTGTGAGTGGTTGTTTGTCTATGTGTGGCCCTGCGATGGACTGGCGACCTGTCCAGGGAGTAGCCCTGCCTTTCGCCTGTAGACGGCTGGGACAGGCTCCAGCAGATCCCCGTGACCCTGCAGAGGATGAAACGGGTATAGATAATGGATGTCTGTCTGTGTCTTCGATTCTGTATGTTTTTTTTTTTCGGTTTACTTTTTTTTAGTTATGCGCTTTGGGTTGCACCCAGTACATGTTTAAAGGGATGGTTCAGAGTAATTTCAACCTAGGGTCCTGCACCATGACCTCGTGCCAAATGCCCTCCAGAAGCTAGTTTTCCCTTGCTCAATCGGTGGCATTTTGAGAAAAATCTTGGAAATGAGGGAACAAAGGGCTGAGGGAACATAGGGCTGAGGGAACATAGGGACGGACTAATTTTCAAAATTTTCAGTGAAAAAAAAATTCTTAGAAATGAGGGAACATAGGGCTGTGGGATCATTGGGCTGTGGGAACATAGGGATGACCCCCAGTTAATTAGTGCTTGTTATATTGAAGCATCACACTTGCTTGCTAGTAATGGAACCAACTGTTAATAGTAATCTATCGTTTTTAGTAGCTGAGATCTTCATTTTCTTGAATTATTCTAAAATTGTGCTATTAAGACTAAAAATATACGGATTATGCTAGCAGTGCTACTTTTGGAAAAAGGGCAAAAATTATGCTCAATTCCTCAGATTATGCCAAAAATGATGCTAGCACAATCGGCAAGAGCCTAGCTGGACCTCACTGTTGAAGCCAGTGTATATATATATCGATATTTTATCGAGTATCGATTTTTCAGCCGCGGGTATCAATATTCTAAGCTTCTTCCAAAACCCCCGTGTCCCACCTTTAAAAGCTTGCAAGCAACAATTTGCACTGTTTAAATAAATGAAACCATATAAAACCATATAATGTCTAATTGATGCTTTCAGTTTAATTAATTCAAACAAAGTCATTGGAACACTTACAAGATGTCACCAAAATCACTTTGTCCCTTTAAAATCTTGCGGAAAATGATGTAAATGTATTGTAAGATGAATATCGATATATATCGTATCGTGAGCCGAGTATTGTGTATCGTATCATGTCGCGAGATTAGTGTATCGCTACAGCCCTAGTCATCGCGCCTAAATGGTAGTACAGACAATCCAGGGTCACTTGAACTTTCTGAGAGTCCAGAAAAAGCAAATTAAAAAACGTTTGTACAGGAATCCCTGTCCAGTTGCTGCATCTTCTCATAAGTCCTTACAAACGGTTCATCAGATGCAGAAGGAGAGTTTCTGGCCTCTAAACATCTAAGTACGGATCCAGTTCGTCAGAGTCACACACCGTCCTCTGAAGCAACGTGACGAAGACTCTTTTCCTCCTTCATCGTTTAAATCAAAACAAGACACAAGCTTTTGATCGTTTATGTCCTCAGAGCCAATAAAGACACTGTCAAAGAAGATCTGGGGCGCTGATGTCGACTTTTAGGGAGTCAGATATTTAGACGCTGATATCTCAAGATGGAGCCCGTGACAGTTAAACTGTAGGAGAGAAAACGGGGAGGTCAGGGTTTATCTGAGGGACTGGTTCCAGTTTTCATGCTGGAACATGTGGGTGGATCCAGATCCTGACGTATCCGTCATGGACCATTTACCAAACATGGTTTCGCATGAGTCTGTCAAGGCTGCGACAGCTTTCTTTACCGCTTCATGAAAACCGTCCAGAGAGACAGAACAAAGACGTTTTTCGATGACGTCGCCCTTTTAGAGGGCGGAGCCAGACACCCGACCTCAACTTACTCTGCTCTAAAACATGGGTGCATTTATACTAGCAGGGTTTCTGGGGTACATCTAGGGGGTTAGGGTAAACCCCGGGTGCCAGTAGAACTCCTAAACTGGTTCTGGGCGAGTTCTACACTGGAACTGGTTTGCTGTTCCACACAGATTCGCTACAGATCCATCTCATGACATCATCATGTCTCATCCAATGATGAACCTCCCTTTACTCAACCATAGAAGACCGCGGCTCACAAAACACACGGATGAGTCAGAGTTGGGACACATTCTTACTGAAAAAGTTCTGTGACTTTCCAAAACCCTTTCCAGACCTGGAAAAGGTTGCCCACAACCATACACTCCAACAACCGTATACACCCATACCGTACACGCCCACAACCGTACACGCCCACAACCATACACACCCACAACCATACACGCCCACAACCGTACACCCCCATAACTGTATACGTCTACAACCATACACGCCCACATACATACACGCCCGCAACCATACACGCCCACATACATACATGCCTGCCACCGTACACGCCCACAACCCTACATTCCCACAACCATACACGCCCACATACATACATGCCTGCCGCCGTACACGCCCACAACCCTACATTCCCACAACCGTACACGCCCGCAACCATACACGCCCACATACATACATGCCTGCCGCCGTACAAGCCCACAACCCTACATGCCCACAACCATACACGCCCGCAACCATACACGCCCACATACATACATGCCTGCCACCGTACACGCCCACAACCCTACATTTCCACAACCATACACGCCCACATACATACATGCCTGCCACCGTACACGCCCACAACCCTACATTCCCACAACCGTACACGCCCGCAACCATACACGCCCACATACATACATGCCTGCCGCCGTACAAGCCCACAACCCTACATGCCCACAACCATACACGCCCGCAACCATACACGCCCACATACATACATGCCTGCCACCGTACACGCCCACAACCCTACATTTCCACAACCATACACGCCCACAACCATACACGCCTGCAACCATACACGCCCACATACATACATGCCTGCAACCATACATGCCCACATACTTACACGCCTGCAACCGTACACGCCCACAACCATACACGCCCACAACCATACATGCCCACAACCGTACACGCCCTCAACCATACAAGCCCACATACATACATGCCCGCAACCCTACACGCCCACAACCCTACACGCCCACAACTGTACATGCCTGCCACCGCACACCCCCATAACCGTATACGCCCGCAAACATACATGCCCACATACATACACGCCCGCAACCATACACGCCCACATACATACATGCCTGCCACCGTACATGTCCACAACCCTACATGCCCACAACCGTACACGCCTGCAACCATACACACCCACATACATACATGCCCGCAACCATACATGCCCACATACATACACGCCTGCAACCATATATGCCCACAACCGTACACGCCCACAACCATACATGCTTACAACCGTACACGCCCGCAACCATACACGCCCACATACATACATGCCCGCACCCCTACACGCCCACAACCGTACACGCCCACAACCCTTCACGCCCACAACCGTACATGCCTGCCACCGTACACGCCCATAACCGTATACGCCCGCAACCATACACGCCTACATACATACACGCCCGCAACCATACACACCCACATATATACATGCCTGCCACCGTACACACCCACAACTTTGCTGAACATCACTTTTACACGTTGACCAGCGCTGCTGCAGTCTGGATTTAGTCCTGCTTCAAGCCCACAACGGATATCTGAACATCCAAAAGTTGTTTAAAAATAAAGATAAAAGAAACGAACACACACAGAAAAAGCTCCAAAACCTGTCAGAAGTAACATGAATATTTAATTACTGCTGTCTCAAAATACGAGAAACACCATCTCATAATGGCCGGTATGGGTTCTGTGGCCCCTCTGTGCTCCAAGGTAAAGCTTTGGACCTGATGGGTCAGCACAGCGATGACGGCCTGACAACAGCATCAACAGACCTCACAGACCCTGATCATATCTGCTGCTGGTTCCCAGAGAGCATGGACACCTGCTGCTAGTTCCCAGAGAGCCTGGACACCTGCTGCTGGTTCCCAGAGAACCTGGACACCTGCTGCTGGTTCCCAGAGAGCCTGGACACCTGCTGCTGGTTCCCAGAGAACCTGGACACCTGCTGCTGGTTCCCAGAGAGCCTGGACACCTGCTGCTGGTTCCCAGAGAGCCTGGACACCTGCTGCTGGTTCCCAGAGAGCCTGGACACCTGCTGCTGGTTCCCAGAGAGCCTGGACACCTGCTGCTGGTTCCCAGAGAGCCTGGACACCTGCTGCTGGTTCCCAGAGAGCCTGGACACCAGCCAGCTGCAGCACCTAAGGAAGGTTTATCATTCCTGATGTTCCTCAGTAGACTGCAGGATCGTTCCTGATGTTCCACAATAGGCTCCAGGATCGTTCCTGATGTTCCTCAGTAGACTGCAGGATCGTTCCTGATGTTCCTCAGTAGTCTCCAGGATCGTTCCTGATGTTCCTCAGTAGACTGCAGGATCATTCCTGATGTTCCTCAGTAGACTCCAGGATCGTTCCTGATGTTCCTCAGCAGACTCCAGGATAATTCCTGATGTTCCTCAGTAAGCTCCAGGATCGTTCCTGATGTTCCTCAGTAGACTGCAGGATCGTTCCTGATGTTCCTCAGTAGGCTCCAGGATCGTTCCTGATGTTCCTCAGTAGACTCCAGGATCGTTCCTGATGTTCCTCAGTAGGCTCCAGGATCGTTCCTGATGTTCTTCAGCAGACTCCAGGATAATTCCTGATGTTCCTCAGTAGACTCCAGGATCGTTCCTGATGTTCCTCAGGAGACTGCAGGATCGTTCCTGATGTTCCTCAGCAGACTCCAGGATCATTCCTGATGTTCCTCAGTAGACTCCAGGATCGTTCCTGATGTTCCTCAGCAGACTGCAGGATCGTTCCTGATGTTCCTCAGTAGACTCCAGGATCGTTCCTGATGTTCCTCAGTAGACTCCAGGATCGTTCCTGATGTTCCTCAGTAGACTGCAGGATCATTCCTGGTGTTCCTCAGCAGACTCAAGGATCATTCCTGATGTTCCTCAGTAGACTGGGTGGTGCTGTGGAGCTGTAGCTTCAACAGCTTTGTCACAGCTGCCAGCAGCTTGGCTGAGCAGGAGCTGTGGTTGGGGGGGGGGTCAGGTCTCCTCCCTGACTCATGAACATCTGCAGGGGAGTTAAAGTTACAGCAGACAGATGTGACACTGGACTCTGACTGTCCCCAGGGCTCAGACCAGACACCAGACCAGTTCCTGATCTGAAGGGGGACAGAGGAAGGACTGGACCTGATCATGGAGTTAGTAGTTCAGTAGTAGTTAGTAGTTCAGTGGTAGTCCTGTATTAGTTAATAGTTCAGTAGTAGTTAACAGTAGTTCAGTAGTTCAGTGTTCATTAGTAGTTCAGTGGTATTTAGTAGTTCAGCAGTAGTTAATAGTTCAGTGGTAGCTCAGTATTAGTTAGTAGTTCAGTAGTAGTTCAGTGGTAGTTAGTAGTTCAGTGGTAGTTCAGTGGTAGCTCTGTATTAGTTAATAGTTCAGTAGTAGTTAGTAGTAGTTCAGTAGTTCAGTATTCATTAGTAGTTCAGTGGTAGTTAGTAGTTCAGCAGTAGTTAATAGTTCAGTGGTAGCTCAGTATTAGTTAGTAGCTCAGTATTAGTTAGTAGTTCAGTGGTAGCTCTGTGTTAGTTAATAGTTCAGTAGTAGTTAGTAGTTCAGTATTAGTAATTCAGTGATAGTTCAGGGGTGTTTAGTAGTTCTGTAGTAGTTAGTAGTTAAGAGGTAGTTAGTAGTTTAGCATTGGTTAGTGGTCCAGTAGTAGTTAAGTATTAGTAGTTCAGTGGTAGTTCAGTGGTAGTTAGTTCAGTATTAGTAGTTCAGTGGTGGTTAGTAGCTCAGTGGTAGTTAGTAGTTCAGTAGTATTTAATTGTTTAGTAGTAGTTAGTAGTTCAGTGGTAGTTTAGTAGTAGTTAGTTGTTCAGTATTAGTAGTTCAGTGGTAGTTCGTTCAGTAGTTTAGTGGTAGTTTAGTAGTAGTTAGTTGTTCAGTATTAGTAGTTCAGTAGTATTTAATAGTTTAGTAGTAGTTAGTAGTTCAGCTGTACTTCAGTGGGAGTTAGTAGTTCAGTATTAGTAGTTCAGTGGTAGTTAGTTCAGTATTAGTAGTTAAGTAGTATTTAATAGTTTAGTAGTAGTTAGTAGTTCAGTGGTAGTTTAGTAGTAGTTGGTTGTTCAGTATTAGTAGTTCAGTAGTTCAGTGGTAGTTTAATAGTAGTTAGTTGTTCAGTTTTAGTAGTTCAGTAGTATTTAATAGTTTAGTAGTAGTTAGTAGTTCAGTTGTACTTCAGTAGGAGTTAGTAGTTCAGTATTAGTAGTTCAGTAGTATTTAATAGTTTAGTAGTAGTTAGTAGTTCAGTGGTAGTTCAGTAGTAGTTAGTAGTTCAGTATTAGTAGTTCAGTAGTATTTAAGAGTTTAGTAGTAGTTAGTAGGGATGTCCCGATCACGTTTTTTGGGTCCCGATCCGATTTCCGATCTTTAATTTTGATGATCGGCCGATTTCCGATTTTTTCCGATCCGATTTCACTTCTTTTGAGTGGGCAAACAGAGTTTAATTTCCTGTGCATTTTATTTCCTGTGTACATTAATAAATAGGCCTGCATCCAAGCTGAGATTAATAGCTTTTATCATCTCATAAAATAAACAATAACTTATTTAAACACTCTTCTTTCTTTCTTATTTGTTTGGGAGAATTATTATAAAACACATTTAGTTACAGAACAGTGACTGTTCAACAGTCTCAGTACTAAACAACAAAGCACTTCATTTAAATAGCAGCAGGTGAACTTGGCTAGCAGTTTAAGGCAATGAAAACACTAGCAGAAGTCTTTGCAATCAATGAAATCACATCAGAATAAAAATAACATAAAATATTAACTTCATTCAAGACCCGCTGCACATGTTCGCGCACCTTTGAGTCCTTTGTCGTTCATGTAATGACGGGAACGAGGCTCGAGGTAATTAATGAGCCGGTTAAATGCTTGGGCCGGTCATCCTCAGTAATACATTCCGCGATTAGCTCGGTGATTTTTCTGTATTTCTCCGAGTATTTCGGGAGTTTGTCTTTCTTTTAAAAGTTTCACAGAGCGTTTGCTGCTGAAGCCGCTGCCGTCGGCAGAACAGTGACCGCAGCACCAAAGCTGGTTCCGTCGGCTGCGGTGATCAGTGCTGCGTGCTTTTTTAAGTGTCTGATTAAATCGGTGGTGTTGTAAACTCTCTTCTTACTTACCCATCATGATATCTCAGCCTTCCACACGTTTCAAGTCGCAGTCGAAGCGTCGGTCTTTGTAATTTTATAGCGCTGCCACACTGCTGACATGTTTGCTAAAGTTTAGTCTGACGCCGCCGGTCTTAAAACTTTTAAGGTGGATACGAGACAGCGCTGCTGGGAAACCTCATTTCAGTGCAAATTATTAAATGTATATAGTTTAAAAAATATTTTTGTTTGTGTAATATGATTACTTTATTAATTTGTGTTAATCAGGATCACTTTTTGAGGAAAAAAATAATGAAAAAAAGATCGGCGTGTTATAATAAGGTTGATCGGCCGATCCGATCCACCTTAAATTTTTAAGATCGAAGGCCGATCCGATCAGGGGATCGGGATCGGGACATCCCTAGTAGTTAGTAGTTCAGTTGTACTTCAGTGGGAGTTAGTAGTTCAGTATTAGTAGTTCAGTGGTATTTAGTTCAGTATTAGTAGGTCAGTAGTATTTAATAGTTTAGTAGTAGTTAGTAGGTCAGTTGTACTTCAGTGGTAGTTGAGTTGCCTTTTTGATCTCTCCAGTGAAGCTAGAAGTGTAAAACATTTTCTTTCAATCACACAGAATGCCATGGCAACAGACGAGGACATTTCAGTCTGGATGTAGATGTTTAGTTATCTGTTTCCAGCCGACGTATCGCTGTCACAGCTCAGTCTGACTCCTGTTCCTGACATGATGAGAACTTTAGAGGTAAAACCAGGGTTGTTCCCACACCACACCTGTTCAGGTGAGTGTGAACACAACAGCAGCAGAAGCTCCAGACCTCAGACCGACCCAGCTACAGAGGGACAGCACATGTTTGAGCTACAGAGGCCTCCGTAGTCTGCTGAAGTCTGCTAGAGCAAATGTAGAAAGAAATGAACCGTCCCGGACAAATGACCTCCAGCCGCTTTGTTTAGAACCAGTTTATCTCATCTAGAGGGAAACAAACAAACAATAGAGAGAAAAATTTTCACGTCTGGGTCAACAACACGTAGATGTTTCAGCTCTTCACTACAGGCTGGTTGTCATGGAAACATGATGCTCTACCAAGACTGCTCCTGACCAATGACAGCGCTGACAGTTGTCACATGACCTGTGGTTTGAGCTACAGTGAAAATATCATTAACAGGAACATTGGGATGATATTGTCTGGTGGCACCAACATGACTGAAAACAACCTGAAAGTGTAAATGATGAGTGATGATGTCTGAGTCTGTGACGTAACGTTACTGCACAGATCAAAATCTAAAAAATCAGTTCAATAAAGAGAAGAAGGTTTATTTAGAATGTTTATTAATCATCCTTCCATCCATTAATCCATTAATCCAGCCATCCATCCTTCCATCATCCATCCATCCTTCCATCCATCCATCCATCCTTCCATCCATCCATTAATCCAGCCATCCATCCATCCTTCCATCCATCCAATAATCCAGCCATCCATCCTTCCATCCATCCATTAATCCAGCCATCCATCCATCCATCCATTAATCCATCCATCCATCTATCCATCCTTCCATCCATCCTTCCATCCATCCATCATCAATCCATCATCAATCCATCCATTTATCCATCCTTCCATTAATCCATCCATCCATCCTTTCATAAATCCATCCATCCATCCATCCTTTCATGAATCCATTCATTCATCCATCCTTCCATTAATCCATCAATCCATCCTTCCATAAATCCATCCATCCTTCCATAAATCCATCCATACATCCATCCATCCTTTCATGAATCCATCCATTCATCCATCCCTCCATCCTTCCATTAATCCATCCATCCTTCCATAAATCCATCCATCCTTCCATTAATCCATCCATCCTTCCATAAATCCATCCATACATCCATCCATCCTTTCATGAATCCATCCATTCATCCATCCGTCCATCCTTCCGTTAATCCATCCATCCCTCCTTCCATAAATCCATCCATCCATCCTTTCATGAATCCATCCATTCATCCATCCATCCATCCTTCCATCCATCCTTCCATTAATCCATCCATCCATCTTTCCATAAATCCATCCATCCATCCTTTCATTAATCCATCCATCCATCTATCCAATCCATCCATCTATCCATCCTTCCATTAATCCATCCATCCATCATCAAGCCACCATCAAGCTCCTTCTCCGTCCTCTCACCTGGACTAACAACAGATCCAAGCTCCTTCTCCGTCCTCTCACCTGGACTAACAACAGATCCAAGCTCCTCCTCCGTCCCCTCACCTGGACTAACAACAGATCCAAGCTCCTCCTCCGTCCTCTCACCTGGACTAACAACAGATCCAAGCTCCTCCTCCGTCCTCTCACCTGGACTAACAACAGATCCAAGCTCCTCCTCCGTCCCCTCACCTGGACTAACAACAGATCCAAGCTCCTCCTCCGTCCCCTCACCTGGACTAACAACAGATCCAAGCTCCTCATCCATCCCCTCACCTGGACTAACAACAGATCCAAGCTCCTCCTCCATCCCCTCACCTGGACTAACAACAGATCCAAGCTCCTCCTCCGTCCCCTCACCTGGACTAACAACAGATCCAAGCTCCTCCTCCGTCCCCTCACCTGGACTAACAATAGATCCAAGCTCCTCCTCCGTCCTCTCACCTGTCGCGTCTCCAGACACACTGACACAGCTGGCTGTACGTAAATTACCGCTCTCAACCATGTGGTGGCGTTAGAGCACAGTTTTCACTGTTTGTCAACCACCAAGGAAAGAAACAAAGACGACGACGTCAGGAAAACGAAGGAGTAGAAGATGAGAAACAAACTAAAATGACAGGATAAATACCGGCGGAGTTAAAGATGACTGTAAGGATGACTGTAGGGGGAGCAGGTGGTTCAATGATGTCATCTCCTGCTCACAGCGAACAAAATCAGCGAGTCAACGCCACCGCCCCATCCAGAAGATCACCAGTGAGGTCTGGACCCTTAGTCCAGACCTCACTGGGTTTGGGTCTGGACTAAGGGTACGTATTGGCAAGGACCTCGCAATACGATATGTATCGTGATACTTGGGTCACGATATGATATTATCACAATATCGCGATTTCATGATATATTGCGATATTCTACCCAGTTAATATCAAAAGTAAAAGTAGAGTTGAAAAATCAAGTTGCTGTATATGTTCATCAGATGATATTGATCATTCAGAGGACAAATTGAGTCAAAACTATTTGCTTCAAAACAACCTATTTATTGTTTATTATTAGTGGGGGTTTTTTTGAAAAAAATCGATATTAGGAGCTAAAAAATCGCTATTATATTGGGCGGCCGAAAATCGCGATGTATTGCCAAATCGATTTTTTTTCACACCCCTAGTCTGGACCTTCACATGGCTTTTCTGACTGAATCAGTGTGTTTACACGGGAAGTTTAATTCCTCTTTAATTCAGAATTAAAATTAAATCTGATTTGAAATGATTAAAAATTACCATGTAAACACCTAATTTCGAATGAAAATGTCCATTCCGAATTAAATTTAATTCCGAAGTAAGTGGCTGGTTGATTCTGATTTTAAATCCGAATAGAATAATTCCGCGGTCATGTATACACTCATTCCTGTTTATATTAATTCCGGTCTTTCTGCGCATGCTCGTTACCTTGCCCGTCTGTCGTGATGACGCTTATATTCCGTGCTGGGCTTGTTTTCAAAACAAAGTTTCAAGATGGCAGCACGCAGTAAACGGTGGTCAAGAGCAGAGATGATTTTTTTTAAATAAATAGCTTGGAGGAACTGGAAATAATTAAAAGAACAGATGGGAGAAAACATAAAAATTGTGAGCTTTTCAAAGTTGTGGCGTCCAGGTTAAATGAAGGAGGTTTCGCAGATAGAGACGCCACCCAGGTCAAAAATAAGTGGAATGTTGTTGCTAATCGAGTTGTTGCTAAGTTTGTTTTCTTCCGGTAGACGTAAAGACGCCCCCCCCCCCCCCCCCCCCCCCCCCCCATCCAATCAGAACCCTTCCCAACCCCCAGACCTTAAGTGGAATTGGATAAAGCCGAACAAACGTGTTTTCCATGTAAACCTCAATTCGGAATTACTATTTCCATGTGAACTTGAAGGAAAATAGTTTAATTCGGACTTATTTAATTCGAAATAATTAATTCAGAATTAAAAAACATCATGTAACCGTGGCCAGTGCGTTTACATTGGAAGTTTAATTCCTCTTTAATTCAGAGTTAAAATTAAATCCGATTTAAAATGATTAAAAATTACCACGTAAACACCTAATTCCAAATGAAAATGTCCATTCTGAATTAAACTTAATTCCGAAGTGGCTGGTTTATTCTGATTTTAAATCCAATTAGAATAATTCCGCGGTCATGTATACACTCATTCAGCTTTAAATTAATTCCGATCTTTCTGCGCATGCTCGTTCTCTTGCCCGTCTGTCGCGATGACGCTTATATTCTGCGCTGGGCTTGTTTTCGTATTGGTTTCGGATGCTAATAATGTAGTCCTCCATGTTGTTGCTAATCGAGTAAATTTGTTTTCTTCCGGTAGACGTAAAGAAGTAAAGACGTCCCCCCCCCCCATCCAATCAGAACCCTTCCCAACCACCAGACCTGAAGCAGAATTGGATAAAGCTGATCAAACGTGTTTTCCATGTAAACCTCAATTCAAGAATTACTATTTCCATGTAAACTCAAAGGAAAATAGTTTAATTCTGAATTATTAATTCTGAATTTAAAAAAACATCATGTAACCATGGCCAATGTATCTGTTGGGGTCTTTTGCTTTCAAATAAAAGAAAGTTTGGAGTTGTAAGGGTAATAGTGAAACCACAGATGTGGAGTTATAATAATATTAATCATCACTTCAGGGTTTCCATGACTGACATCTTTGTGACGTTCCATCTCATTCAGAAACATCTGGAACTTCCTGTCTGACCTTCTACACTGCACAGAAAGTCAACTTCATGACAACACCGAGACAGCTTCAAGTCTCACTAGGAGACACAGTCACAGAGACACAGACCGGTATAGAACCTACCGAGCCAATCACGGCGGGGCAGAGGCGGGCTCTCTGTGATGACCCAATCAGAACCTGAGCACAGCTGGGATCAAAGTTTCTCCTCTGCAGACGTTTTGTTCTGTTGTTGTTTGCTTTAACACCTCACTCACATTCCCGACTGCAACGCTTTAATGCGTCCATGGAAACAGTCTGGTGTGACGTCAGAGCACCCGGTCCCCCTTTAAAAAAAACCACAGTTTTATTCTTTAAGCACAGACGAGTTCAGTTTTAAAAACCTCGTGTTACCAAATCTGATCCAGATTCGAAGTCCTTGTGTTTCTGGGTTCTGGGTTCCCTGGTTCCGTCCTGGACCGGACTGCTGCTGGGCCGCTCTGATCATCACCAGATCATTCTCGCGGATCGATCATCTGATCAGTCCGTGATTAACTGTTAACTGGGGGCCTGAGTCTGAGCACGTTGATGGTTTCCAGGTTTAAAGTGATTAACTGCTGAATCTGTCTCCGGACCTTCCTGTGACATCAGTGATGATTGATGAGTCCCATTACGGCTGATCAGATCTGGACTCGGTGTCTCTCCACCTGACCTTTGTGATCCATCAGATTATTGATGATCAGATCATTGATTGCTGAGCATCTGCCGGTAAGGGCGCGTGCGGGGGGCTCATCGATCACCGGCAGCCCTTCCCATCACCCACTGATCACGGATCAATCAGCCAGCTGTGTTTGGGTTCGTGTGTGTAAATAAGAGAGCGGTTCCTGCTGTCGCCGATTCCCGATCGAGTCATTGAACCTGTCACCTATCACTTCAATCGATCCCGTTACCATCTGATTGATAACCATCCGTGGGTCCGGACCGGTCCCGGACGGGGCTCGGCTCCTCTCCGACCCGCGGAGCCGCGGATCCGGGGCAGCAGCCTGCGGTTTTAGCGCAGATCTGCTGCGGTTCGGAGTGTTTTTCCGCCGCCTTCCCCCCCTTTGTTCCTCTTTAATGGATCGGCGTCTGGAGCCGCGCTACCTCCTAGACCCCCCTCCTCCCCATCTCCTCCTCTCCCTCCCCCATTCTCCCCTCCACCACACAGAAAAGCACGTTTGCAGCCTGAAAAAAAAGAAAGAAAAAAAACGCCTCTTTTACGCACCGAAGCCAGCAGCAGAAATGAAAGAAAACCCGAAGAGGGAGCGCCAGAACCCGGGGAAGGGAGACCGCCCCACCTGGGGGACGTCTGCCTGCTGCACCCCCAACCCCGCTGACCAGCAAAGCTGGAGGAAAACAGCAGATTTCCGCAGGTAAACGCGCGCATCAGAAGCGGCAGATGAGCGCCGATGCGGCGGAGAAACGAGGCGTTTACCCCCCAAAAAACACCCACCCCCTCCCTCCAGACCCCCACACCCGCCACCCGGAGAACCCCCCAGACCTCTGCTGCCCACAACCAACGCGACCCCGCGGACCTACCTGCACGGGAGCGCACACAAAAGTCCAATCAGGTATTTATCCAGAACTTCCACGCGCCTCTCCGGCGGCTGCCTTTCTTCTCCTCCTCATATAAAACCCGAGCGTGCTGAGGCCGGCTGGGGGCCGCGGGGAGGGAGGGTGTGATGCGGGGAGGGGACCCGGCACGTAAAAAAAAAAAAAATGTCCTGCGCTTGAAAAGTGAGAGAATAATCCGCGAGAGCGAGCAGCGCGGCGTGCGGCGCTCCGTCACACTCACACAGCCTGCCTCGGCTCGGATCGGCTCGGTCTGCCCCTGCTCCACCACGGCCAGCCCCCCAGCCGGACCGCACCACCCCGCCAGGCCTGGAGAGGGGGTGGAGCCGCTCACGCAAACAGATTAACCACCGATAACCGGATCATCGGGGGCTCGGACCGCGAGTCACGGCGTGCGTGACGGCACAGTGACGGAGCGAGGCCCGTTTTCACGGCGACACGGGAAAACCCGTCCGTTTTTCCAAAGGGTAACAGCTGTGTTATCCCCCCCTCCGGAATGTGGATTTGGTCCAGTCCGGTTTGTTACTCTGCTGTTTTCTCCTCCCAGAGCCAGATGTGGAGAGAGAGAGACTGGGAGAGAGACACAGAGACCCAGAGAGAGAGAGAGGGATGATGGAGAGAGGGAGGTGAGGAGATGCATGTAAAAATAAAGGGGGTTGGGGGAGATGAAGGGACGGAGGAGTGAAGAAAAACTGAGGAAAAGAGATGGAAATGCCAACAGAGAGATGATGGAGAAACTGTGAGGAGGAGGGGGGAGGAGGGGGGGGGGGGCTGCAGGAACAGACTTCATCTCTGATGAGAAAACCAGAGATGATCAGATGAAGACGTACGGATGAGAAAATCTGCTGTTTGTTTCAGGTGTGACCCCGAGGGCCCCCCCGAGGGCCCCCGAGGGCCCCCGAGGTCAAGTGAGGTCAGGTGAGGGTCTTTGTTCCCCAGTTGTGTGCTGCTCCCCGACTGTTCCAGTCACACCTTTACATTCCCATCTGGGCCGGGTCCAGGTCCAGGTTCTGAAGGGCCCCGTGAAAGATGATGTCAGACCCTCAGAGAGGATCTGTTCTGATGTGTCACTTTGAACACTGAAGTTCAAACTGTGGTTGAGGCTCCACATAAATCCGGGGCCCCTGGGGGCCAAAATTTATAAGCCTGTTAATTCCATGAAAAAAATACAGAAATTCTCACTTCGTGGACTTCCAGGTTTGTGAGAGAAAAATCAGGAATTATGACTTTATAGATTGGGTTGGGAATCAATAACCGGTTCTCTACTGGAACCGGTTCCAGTAGAGAACCAGTTCCAGTAGAGAACCAGTTCCTGTAGAGAACTGGATCTCTACAGGAACCGTTTCCAGTGGAGAACCGGTTCCAGTAGAGAACCGGTTCCTGTAGAGAACAAGTTCCTGTAGAGAACTGGTTGCTGTAGAGAACCAGTTCCAGTAGAGAAACAGTTCCTGTAGAGAACCGTATCTCTAAAGGAACCGGTTCCAGTAGAGAAAGGGTTGCTGTAGAGAACCGGTTCCTGTAGAGAACCAGTTCCTGTAGAGAGCCAGTTGCTGTAGAGAACCAGTTCCAGTAGAGAACCTGTTCCTGTAGAGAACCAGTTCCTGTAGAGAACCGGTTCCTGTAGAGTTTTGCAGCCCGTTCTTTCCCTCATCTGATTTTTTTATGGGAAAAAGTTTTTTTTTTTTTGTCAGAAAATGTGGTTTGTTTACGTTTCAAACATGACAGTCACTGAATGTTTCTGCTTGGAGCTCAAACTGATGAAATACAACTTTTAAAAGGTTTTATTGAAAAAAAAAAAGGTGAAACTTTTGTTGGCATTAAGAGCAGTTTCAGGGTCAGGGTTAGGTCTCTGAGCGTGAAGATCCTCCGGGTTCACGCCTACCATCCTTCCTCCATCAGCTCCTTCCTCTATCAGCTCCTTCGTCCCTCAGCTCCTTCCTCCCTCAGGTCCTTCCTCCATCAGCTCCTTCCTCCCTCAGCTCCTTCCTCCGTCAGCTCCTTCCTCCCTCAGCTGCTTCCTCTGTCAGCTCCTTCCTCTGTCAGCTGCTTCCTCCGTCAGCTCCTTCCTCTGTCAGCTCCTTCGTCCCTCAGCTCCTTCCTCCCTCAGGTCCTTCCTCCCTCAGCTCCTTCCTCCGTCAACTCCTTCCTCCCTCAGCTCTTTCCTCCGTCAGCTCCTTCCTCTGTCAGCTCCTTCGTCCCTCAGCTCCTTCCTCCCTCAGGTCCTTCCTCCCTCAGCTCCTTCCTCCGTCAACTCCTTCCTCCCTCAGCTCTTTCCTCCGTCAGCTCCTTCCTCCGTCAACTCCTTCCTCCCTCAGCTCCTTCCTCCCTCAGCTCCTTCCTCCGTCAGCTCCTTCCTCCCTCAGCTCCTTGCTCCCTCAGCTCCTTCCTCCCTCAGCTCCTTCCTTCGTCAACTCCTTCCTCCGTCAACTCCTTCGTCCCTCAGCTCCTTCCTCCCTCAGCTCCTTCCTCCATCAACTCCTTCGTCCCTCGGCTCCTTCCTCCCTCAGCTCCTTCCTTCCTCAGCTCCTTCCTCCATCAGCTCCAGCAAACACAAAAAATCAGCTCCTTTCAATCATCCTCAAATCCTTGTAGTTTGGGGGCCTCCTGGTGGCTTCGGGGCCTCCTGGTGGATTTGGGGGCCCCCTGATGGCTTTGAGGGCCCCCTGGTGGCTTCAGGGGCCTCCTGGTGGTTTCGGGGCCCCGTGCACCTGCATGCTCTGATTTGTGCAGCTGCATCTTTGGGGCTCGTTTCTGTCGGGATCATCGTCAGTCGTCTCCTCCTGCTGAACCTTTAGGGGGCGATGGATGAAAACTACATCAGCCAACGCTGTGGGCGGTCACAGAGACAGGGGTGACCCCGGATGTGGCCCTGGATGTGGTCCCGGATGTGGGCCCAGATATGGCCCTGGATGTGGCCCCGTATGTGGCCCTGGATGTGGCCCCGGATGTGGCCCTGGATGTGATCCCGGATATGGACCCAGATATGGCCCTGGGTGTGGTCCCGGATCTGGCCCCAGATGTGGCTCCGGATGTGGCCCCGGATGTGGCCCTGGATGTGGTCCTGGATGTGGCCCCAGATGTGACCCCGGATGTGGCCCTGGATGTGATCCCGGTTGTGGACCCAGATGTGGCTCCGGATGTGGCCCTGGATGTGATCCCGGATGTGGACCCAGATATGGCCCTGGATGTGGTCCCGGATGTGGCCCCAGATGTGGCTTCAGATGTGGCCCCAGATGTGGCCCAGGATGTGGTCCTGGATGTGCCCCTGATGTGGCCCCGAATGTGGTCCTGGATGTTGCCCTGGATGTGGCCCTGGAAGTGACCCCGGACATGGCCCTGGATGTGTCCCCAGACATGGCCCGGGATGTGGTCCTGGATGTGGCCCCGGATGTGGCTCCGGATGTGGTCCTGGATGTTGCCCTGGATGTGGTCCTGGAAGTGACCCTGGACATGGCCCTGGATGTGACCCCCAGACGTGGCCCGGGTTGTGGTCCTGGATGTGGCACCGGATGTGGCTCCGGATGTGGTCCTGGATGTTGTCCTGGATGTGGCCCTGGAAGTGACCCCGGACATGGCCCTGGATGTGTCCCTGGATGTGGCTCCGGATGTGGCCCTGGATGTTGTCCTGGATATGGCCCCAGATGTGGCCCCGGATGTGGTCCTGGATGTTGCCCTGGATGTGGCCCCGGATGTGGTCCTGGATGTTGCCCTGGATGTGGCCCTGGAAGTGACCCCAGACATGACCCTGGATGTGTCCCCGGACGTGGCCCGGGATGTGGTCCTGGATGTGGCCCCGGATGTGGTCCTGGATGTTGCCCTGGATGTGGCCCTGGAAGTGACCCTGGACATGGCCCTGGATGTGTCCCGGGATGTGGCTCCGGATGTGGCCCTGTATGTGGTCCTGGATGTTGCCCTGGATGTGGCCCCGGATGTGGTCCTGGATGTTGCCCTGGATGTGGCCCCGGATGTGGTCCTGGATGTTGCCCTGGATGTGGCCCCGGATGTGGTCCTGGATGTTGCACTGGATGTGGCCCTGGAAGTGACCCCAGACATGGCCCTGGATGTGACCCTGGACGTGGCTCGGGATGTGGTCCTGGATGTTTCTCTGGATGTGGCCCTGGAAGTGACCCCAGACATGGCCCTGGATGTGGCCCCGGACGTGGCCTGGGATGTGGCTCTGGATGTGGCCCTGGATGTGGTCCTGCATATGGCCCCGGATGTGGCCCCTAGATGTGGTCCTGGATATGGCCCCGGATGTGGCCCCGGATGTGTCCCCGGATGTGGCCCCAGTTGTGACCCCAGTTGTGTCCCTGGATGTGGCCCAGGATGTGACCCCAGACATGGCCCTAGATGTGACCCAGGATGTGACCCCGGACTCCACGGCGCCCCCTCTGACAACCCTGTCCAGCTGGCGGATGGTTTGGCTCATTTCTAATGCGGTGATACCAGAGATGCTCCGAGCACAGCGAGTGTTTAAAGGTCCAACAGGGCTCCAGGAGTCGGAGGTCCTCCGGGAGTCGGAGGTCCTCCAGGAGTCAGAGATCCTTCAGGAGTCGGAGGTCCTCCGGGAGTCGGAGGTCCGTCAGGAGTCGGAGGTCCTCTAGGAGTCTGAGGTCCTCCAGGAGTTGTAGGTCCTCCAGGAGTCGGAGGTCCTCCAGGAGTCGTATAGGTCCTCCAGGAGTCAGAGGTCCTCCGGGAGTCGGAGGTCCTCCAGGAGTCGGAGGTCCTCCGGGAGTCGGAGGTCCTCCAGGAGTCGGAAGGCCTCCAGGAGTCTGAGGTCCTCCAGGAGTCGGAAGGCCTCCAGGAGTCTGAGGTCCTCCAGGAGTCGTAGGTCCTCCAGGAGTCGGAGGTCCTCCAGGAGTCGGAGGTCCTCCAGGAGTCGTAGGTCCTCCAGGAGTCGGAGGTCCTCCAGGAGTCGTAGGTCCTCCAGGAGTCGGAGGTCCTCCGGGAGTCGGAGGTCCTCTGGGAGTCGGAGGTCCTCCGGGAGTCGGAGGTCCTCCAGGAGTCGTAGGTCCTCCAGGAGTCGGAAGTCCTCCAGGAGTCGTAGGTCCTCCAGGAGTCTGAGGTCCTCCAGGAGTCGTAGGTCCTCCAGGAGTCTGAGGTCCTCCAGGAGTCGGAGGTCCTTCAGGAGTCGAAGGTCCTTCAGGAGTCGGAGGTCCTTCGGGAGTCGGAGGTCCTCCGGGAGTCGTAGGTCCTCCAGCAGTCGGAGGTCCTCCGGGAGTCGTAGGTCCTCCGGGAGTCGTAGGTCCTCCGGGAGTCGGAGGTCCTTCGGGAGGAGTCGGAGGTCCTCCAGGAGTCATAGGTCCTCCAGGAGTCGGAGGTCCTCCAGGAGTCGTAGGTCCTCCAGGAGTCGGAGGTCCTCCAGGAGTCGTAGGTCCCCCAGGAGTCGGAGGTCCTTCAGGAGTCGGAGGTCCTCCAGGAGTCAGAGGTCCTCCAGGAGTCGTTGGTCCTCCAGGAGTCGTAGGTCCTCCAGGAGTCGTAGGTCCTCCAGGAGTCGGAGGTCCTCCAGGAGTTGTAGGTCCTCCAGGAGTCGGAGGTCTTCCAGGAGTCGTATAGGTCCTCCAGGAGTCGGAGGTCCTCCAGGAGTCATAGGTCCTCCAGGAGTCGGAGGTCCTCCGGGAGTCGGAGGTCCTCTGGGAGTCGGAGGTCCTCCGGGAGTCTGAGGTCCTCCAGGAGTCAGAGGTGCTCCGGGAGTCGTAGGTCCTCCAGGAGTCGGAGGTCCTCCAGGAGTCGTAGGTCCTCCGGGAGTCGTAGGTCCTCCGGGAGTCGTAGGTCCTCCGGGAGTCGGAGGTCCTTCAGGAGTCGGAGGTCCCCCAGGAGTCGTAGGTCCTCCGGGAGTCGTAGGTCCTCCAGGAGTCGGAGGTCCTCCAGGAGTCGTAGGTCCCCCAGGAGTCGGAGGTCCTTCAGGAGTCGGAGGTCCCCCAGGAGTCGGAGGTCCTCCAGGAGTCTGAGGTCCTCCAGGAGTCGTAGGTCCTCCAGGAGTCGGAGGTCCCCCAGGAGTCGGAGGTCCTCCAGGAGTCTGAGGTCCTCCAGGAGTCGTAGGTCCTCCAGGAGTCGGAGGTCCTCCAGGAGTTGTATAGGTCCTCCAGGAGTCGGAGGTCCTCCAGGAGTTGTAGATCCTCCAGGAGTCTGAGGTCCTCCGGGAGTCGGAGGTCCTCCGGGAGTCTGAGGTCCTCCAGGAGTCGGAGGTCCTCCAGGAGTCGTAGGTCCTCCAGGAGTCAGAGGTCCTCCAGGAGTCGTAGGTCCTCAGGGAGTCGTAGGTCCTCCGGGAGTCGTAGGTCCTCCGGGAGTCGGAGGTCCTTCGGGAGTCGGAGGTCCTCCAGGAGTCATAGGTCCTCCAGGAGTCAGAGGTCCTTCAGGAGTCGTAGGTCCTCCGGGAGTCGGAGGTCCTTCGGGAGTCGGAGGTCCTCCAGGAGTCTGAGGTCCTCCAGGAGTCGGAGGTCCTCCAGGAGTCGGAGGTCCTTCAGCTCCAGGTCTTCTCAGAGGTTCTTCTGTCTCCTGCGACTCAACATGGAAACATTTTTTTTTGTTCAGACGGAGCAGTTTGTTGAGAACCACCTTGTTTCATCTCTAGACGGTTAGAGAAGATGAAATATTCATTCAATAATCAATACAGACTCGGGGAGAAACCGGGAGGAGGAGGCAGGTGTTTTTGGGCCTGAACTAGCCAGAGTTAGCAGATTAGCAGCGAACACGGCGGCTGCTGGGAGGAGTCTGTGCGGCTCACAGGACGTGTTCGCGGCTGAGGATGAGTCATGTGCAGTCGATTGACTGTCAGGGACTCTGGAGAGATTTACTGCAGCCGAGCGCCGACACAAACGACCTCCCGCTCATTACTCACCGAAATGATGCTTCGCCGTGCGAGGAACTGGTTTAAATTGTCACGGAGGCTCCGTTAGCACAACGATCATGGTTTTACAGTTCTTGAAGTGGGGGTCCTCAAACGAACCCGGCAGGACAAAAAGTTTCTGTGCGAGGCAGCGGAGGGGAGAAACGCTGAAGTCCAACTGTTTTCTGGCACCGCCGTCATCCATGGAGCCGTGAAGAGGATCTGAAACTGATGAAAGAGCGTGTGATCAGTCATTAGTCACATCCTGGCGGTCTGTCAGACAAAAGCAGCGTTACGGTCACCCTTCAGAGGAGACGACCCTGCTGAGTGACCATTGAGACAGACGAGGTCATCTTCGTACCTCCATCACCGCCGGACCAGAGGGCTCGCTCTTCTTCTGCTGCTGAACACCTCCTCAGGAGCACCGAGTCAGTCCCTGATTGAGCTCCGAGGCTAACGCTACGATGTGCTCAAGGGTTTTAGTTTGATATCCAAAGCTAGAAAACACAAAACCATCCTGGTACTTCGGCTTACTTCATGTTGTGTAATGAGCTTGTTGTCCTCGTTAGGGCTGTAGTGATACACTAATCTCGTGATGCGATACGATACGATACACGATACGATACACGATACAATACACGATACGATACACGATACGATACACGATACGATACACGATACTCTCGATACGATATATATCGATATTCATCTTACAATACATTTACATAATTTTCTGAAAGATTTTAAAGGGACAAAGTGATTTTGGTGACATCTTGTGAGTGTTCCAATTACTTTGTTTGAATTAATTGAACTAAAAGCAGCAATTACACATCATATGGCTGACAGGCAGCTTGCAAATGCTGGACAAAATGAATAAAAGATGTGTTGAGAAAAATAGTTTCATTTATTTAAACAGAGCAAATTGTTGCTTGCAAGCTTTTAAAGGTGGGACACGGAGGTTTTGAAAGAACCTTAGAATATCGATACCCACAGCTGACAAAATATCGATATATATCGCTGAATCGATAAGATCTTTCAGCTCTAGTTGGCGTGTCTGTAGTGTAGCACAGCAAGAGAAACTAAAGAAAAACTGTTCAAATCCATGGACCAGCACTGGGGAGCAGCTCTTCAGGTCCACCTGCATCTCCAGGATAAGAGACAGTAACGGACAGAGAAGGTTTGAGAGCAGTGAAAGAAGGTAAAAGCATCATGAAACGGAGGAGGAGCCCCCAGGTCTTAACCATCCACCAAAACACGTCACATGCTGAGCAGGTAGATGACGTACAGCTGATAGAGGACTCTCACGACCTACAGGAGGCGCCGTTGGAGGTTTACACTCGAACGTTGCAACCGCAGATTATCGTCCTGAACCTCCACCGGTCAGGTAGAGCTGAGCTCAGTTTCAAGAACCAAGAAAAAGGGTTAAGAAATAAGAGATTGAAGACCACCTTAAAAGTCCAGTTCCCTTCTGCGTAAGGTTTTTAGGTTTACCGTGTCCAGTGTTGGGCAAGTTCACTTTCTACACGAACTAGTTAAGTTCATAGTCATAGAAATTAACTAGTTCAGTTCGCCATTTCAAAAAATGAACTAAATAGTTCATTTTTGGTTCATTAAAAAAAAAAAATGCAATGTCAAAATGATTGCCACTGCCCATATACTACACCACCACAAACGGCAATTAATTTATCCATTTTAACTGTCGAAAACTGTTGGTCCAGTTCTGAATCCTGAACCAACCAGGGTTCACATTAGCATTGAAGGAACAGCCCATGTAAAACTGTTTTCCGTTTCAGCTTCTCTCTACAGCAGCCATTCCCAAACTACAGAATACCAAGGCCCAATTTGAAATGTGAAAAATCTCTGCAGCCCACCGAAACCTTTAATCACAACTGTGATCAACGTCCAGGATAAGGAACCATGATCCGATATTAATGTGAGGGGTCAACAAATAAAGGTGACACTTGTCATATTAAGTTAAGATGACGGTAGAATAACACTTAAGTGGTTTGTTTTATTACTTCTTAATGTTTTTTAATCATGCCATGAATATTTTACAGTAATTAAAAACATTTTTAAAAAAGGTCGAGCATAGGGATGCACATTTTGGATTTTTTTATGACTGTTAACAGACGCCCTTTAAAGATTAATAACCGTTAACCGATAAGTCTGGGAGGGTTGGCTGCCGCGATGTTGCACGCGTTGTCGTAGACGCATGCGGACACTTCCCTGTGTATACTCTCGCGGCAATGTGTCGCCGTCAGCTTGTCGCAGAGATGCCGCCGTCACTTTTGATTTATACTTGCGGGGTCTGCGCTATGTTATTCCACGTCACAACGGAGAGGGACAATCAAAAACTAGCTAAATTTACTAAACGTATCTCTTGCGTTTTTCCACTTCCTCACCGTCTCGGCCGTATCCAGACCCACATTCATCATTATCTCCCTCCATGAATTACTAGAATATGTGCTGTCTTTGTAGTGTGGAGAACAAGAATCGTACAGATGTGGGTACTTCCTCATTTCTTCAATGACGCGCTCTTTTCTACGTGGATGTAGAATTGACCAATCAAAGGCCCTTTGCACCTGTCAACACGCCCCCATGAGTTGATTGAATTATGTAGCTTAAAAACAAAATTGACCGTTAGTATTAATCAGTTAGAGTTACTGTTATCGATTAACGGTTAAATGGTTAACCATGTGCATCCCTAGTCGAGGATTTAAAACACATTTGTTTAATTTTAATGACCTCTCATGGCCCACCTGCAGTCCCACAACGGCCCACCAGGCGGCCACGGCCCACACTTTGGGAATCACTGCGCTACAGTAGATTAAAAATATGAGGAAAAACTGCTAAATGGTCTTTATTATGAGACAAAAACAGGTCCTTAAGGTGCAAATGTTTTTTCCCCCCATTTCAATATTTCAATCCCCCCCAGCAGTCGGGGTCTCCTCCAGCTCTGGGTAACTGTAGCTCTCATCTTCCTTCATGATCATTTAAACATTTGATGACGTAATTGTTAGCGTGACAGCAGCAACAGCCGTGTTGCCATGTTTGATTGATTTCCTCAGATACATATCAGGCTCGTTTGTGGTGGATTTTAAATGGGGTTCGCTGGAAACCTGGAACGGTTTTGACCGTGTGTGAACTTTGAAAGAGCGTCGTTCACAACTGCCCAAATGAACTCGATCACGCCCCATGCTGGTGAAGGAGAAAGAGAGCACGCTCAGTTCACGTTCACGAAAAATATGAACTAGTTCGTAAACTTAACGCGTTCAGGTACAACACTGACCGTGCCCTGGTCCAAAAGAGAATGTTTGGCCCAAACCTGGTCCGTATTTATAGTTATCTTTGGACCACATCTGTCTCTCAATGACGGTAATGACTTGAGTCGAGTATGGAGTATCCACCAGACATGGACTGGTTCTTCCGCTGCACCCCCCATGTCAAAACCAGCTCATGAAATCTGCTCCATATCTACGGGGCTAATACAACCGGATGTTCCCAGTGCCCTCTCTCTCTGAGGAGGCCTTCAGGTGCTGACTCAAGCTTTCACTGGAGAGAGAAGCTGGGTGATGCATACTGACGCTGGAATTGAGATGAGATGACTTAAGCAGCGATTTGTCCAGTACATCTGCAGCGAGTTACCGGCGAGCAGCAGCAGCAGCAGCAGCAGCAGCAGCTCCCAGCCTGCAGGCTCCTGCGGTTAGTTTTCAGCAGCAGAGGGATCACAGTTTCCAGCTGGAGCCCAAAATAAAACGGAGAGCCGGGCTGGTCCAGGTTCAGGTTTAGACTGGGGCAACCGTCGCCCTGTAATCAGCTGACAGTCCTGGTTTCGCCTCCTCCGCCTCCCTCTGTAATTTTCTTAATTGAAGCCAGTTGAGGGGTCGAAGCCTCCGTCCATCCTCACTTTTTCAACGTTTCTGACTCTCCTGTTTCCATTCTCCTCTTTTACTTTGTTGGTTTTGAATTCTTTCCTCTCCTCTCCTTTCCTTTCCTTTGCATGTAGATGAGGAGGATGAGGGCTGTGTGGATCTGAATGAAGTGATGAGGTAGAGGAACAGCTTCCTCTTGTGTTTCTGTTTTGGCAGGTTCTTTTTCTTTTCCCCTTTTTTTCAACAAAAAATGTTGTTCCTCCCCCTCCCTCGGCGTAAATCGATGCCGATCTCCCGTTAATCTTTTTAGTCGGCGTGAAACAGCCAGCAGTATGCATGACAAAGAGCCTGTGTGTGTGTGTGTGTGTGCAGCTGTAGGTTGAATCTTGAGTTTATGAAGTAGAGGCTCCAGAGCAGAACAGATTCTCTGCATCTCTGTATTTATTTTTGCTTCTCTGAGGTTTGTCTGATATCCAGCACATCTGTGTGAGTCTGTGTGTATCTCACACACAGTTTTATCTTCGTAAACTTAAACCCGTGCAGCAGTTTCCTGGTCATAGTGAGCGTCACTCTCCTTTAATCGTGTCCTTTTTTATGGTGTTTCCAGAATAAAAGCCTTCCATGGATGACTAGTAGAAGACCTACGCCTCAGAGCTGCTCACGTGGATGCTCACTTGGATGCTCACGTGGATGCATGGAGTTTGGTATTCACTTACCTGATAGATTCCAGTTTGTTCGCGTACGTGGGGAGTCTTCCTCATTCACCAGAGTTTGTCATGGCGTTTCTCAGGGTTCCGTACTCGGGCCTCTACTTTTCTCTCTGTATATGCTCTCTACCATTAGGTTCTACTCAAATTGACATCATCTTTCATTGCTATCGTTAGGAATTAAGATTAATTTAGAGAACTGTTTAACTGTTAAAAGCTAAAACTTTATTGCCTGTAGGAAGGCTGGCTGTCTTTATTATTGTGAGTTCCTCAGTTTGCTGTTTTAGGTTTTATGACCTTACCGACTGGAACATCCTGGCTCCCTGACTCCCAAGAGTTTGTGACTTCCAGATAAACAGTTGGTTTATTATCCTGGACTGTAAGACTGAAGAGCTGTTGGCCATTTGGATTCTGAGACAAAGAGCAATAAAACTCAGAAGAACACAAGGATCCGCCTCTATAAGAACTGAGACAATCTGACACTCTGGGTGCATTTCCTGGCATCTCTCTGTGGTGTTAAGGCTATGCACCATCTGCCGATTATAATATTCTGCATGGCATATTGAATCTTTGTGTTTATGATTGTATTAAACTCTTTAATTGACCTTTGTTTCTAGTCTTGTCAATGGCACCAGATAGAAAGAACACGGAGAATAACTTTCACTACGCAGATGATACTCAGCTCTACCAGTCCACGAAACCGGATGAGACCTGTAAATTAACTGGACTTCAAACACGTGTTAATTCAAATTCAAATTCAAATTCAAAAATACTTTATTAATCCCTCAAGGGGGAAATTCAGGTTTCAGTACACCAGTCTGGTGTACTAGAGGAGCTGCCGGCATCCAGCGCTCCTTTTCATGCCAGGTCCCGTGGTCCGAGTGCTAACTCCAGTTAACAGCCGTTAACAGCCATTAAAACCAGTTTATCTCCATAACGATGACAAGTGAGATATCTCCAGGTCAAAGAAGGAAACACCGATGAACCAGACCGTCTCCTCTGGGAAGACTGAGCTGAATTCAGTCCGACGAGCGACGGAGCCGACCGTCCCAGAGCCCGGTTCATCATGCGGACCGGACCAGGCCGTTGTTGTCTCCCCCTGGCGGTGCTGGGCACCACCAGGTCACCAGACGGCCCCTGCCAGGTCAGCTGACCCATCCGGCGTGTAGACTGCTGGACAGAGGCAGCAGCTGTTTCCCGGTCACGGCCACGCCGCTGCTACGTCGGGGGCTCCCGTCCCAGCTCAGTGACGCTGCAGCCCAGATCCAGTGGCAGTGGTTGCCGCGGGTAGCAGTTCAGGGCTACTTAGCTTAGCTTTCCCGAACCGGCCTCCAGCGACACCGTCCATGTCCGCGGTGGCAGGTCTCCACCAGCCGCAAGAGGACCGATCCGCCCCCTGCAGACAGTATGAAGACATCCGACCGCAGATCACCACAAACCGGGCACAAACTGGAGCGTCCAGCATCCAGCGTTGCAGGGATAAGTCCCCAGAGCTGCAGCGAGTAGCCTCCATGCCAGGCGTCGTCCGGGCACCCTTAATGACCTGAAGACCTGGATTAATAACTCTGGATGGCATTAGTTTTGTATCTGGTACTCCCTTGAGGAACCTTGGAGTTATTTTGGACCAGGACTCGTCCTTTAAATCACAAATTTAACAAGTTCCTAGAATCGCTGTCATTTATCTTTGCATTATTGCTAAAATGAGAAAAGATCCTGTCAGAGTGATATGGAAAAACTCATTCAGGATTGGACGACTGCTGCTCCCTGTTAGTAGGACATCCTAAGATGACTGAACTCCCTCCAGCTGATCCAAAACACTGCAGCCAGAGTTCGGATCAGCAGGAGACATCAGATTTCCTCAGTCTGAGCTTCCCTTCATTGGTTTAAATTCAGGATGGATGGATGGATATATCGAGGCAATACTTTGTCATTAGGAGTGGCTATGGATACCGGTTCTGAAGTGGACCAATCATCAGCCACCTCCCCTACATGGATGACATCAAGCTGTAGGAGGACAAGAACCGGCGACTCGCTGATCCACCTCAGCAGGACCCACAGCAGCTGTATCAGGATTTCAGTCCGGCTGGATGTGCTCAAATGGTATCAAAGACCATGACAATAACATATTTGTTATGGCTGTCATTGTACAATATTGTGCTTTTAAAGCAGCACAGAGGACTTTTTAAAGTTTTGGCGCTTCTGCAACGTCCCAGTCCTCTTTTCAGCATCTGCGTCCACTTGCAGAAGTAAAAATGACCTGGCAAAGCTTCTGGACATCCATCTCCGGGATCCTTGGGGGAATTTACTGCGAGAAGAGAAAACGTAGCTTTCTTCCGGTTAATGGAATGAAATGCAGTCATTTCACTGTCGAGTATTATTGACAATTTGAAAAAAAACTTTTTTTAACTGTAAAACTACAAACATCCAGTTAATGCAGAACAGCCTTGAAACCCTGCCAGCTGCTTTAGTCAACGGGAGTAGTCGCACTAGAGGAGCCCTGCGGCAGTTTAGAAGAGTCCCAGAGGTGACTGTCTGCTCTGCTGCACCAGGGATCTGCATCAAGAAACTGCAGCGAGGCCTCCAGACCAGGCGGTGGCGCAGGAACCACTAGAGAGGAAAGACAAGAAGTCAAACACAGAAGTAAGAGTCATTTGGCCAGACAGGAGTGACCATGTGTTCAGTCTTACCACCTGCAAGGAAAAGGACAGCAGCGGTGGTGAGTTTTGTGTAGCAGGAGCCAGATGAGGTTGTTGATGGCCTCAACAAACATCTTATGTCTCTTATGAGGTCGGTCCTGGTCCACACCAGAGGTTTCCTCAGGACGGTCTGGAAGGACTGACTGTATGGATCGTGGAGCCAAACACCATCCACCCTAACTCTAACCCCAATACCAAAGAATGCTTCCCTTCAGAAACAGGAAGTCCTGTTCCTACATTAAAGTCTTCCATCCACACGTCTGAATCAAAAAACAGCTCCAGAGGACTAAAGCACAGGTCAAGCCTGAAATCTGAAATCCAAAAATCCATCACCAGGTCAGAAAATCAGTCCATGAACTTAGAAGAACCAGGGTCTGAATCTGATGGCAGATCCAGGTCAGGTCCAGAGAAGGCTGGATGATCAGTGGAGGTAACTGAGGCTGGAGCTGGTCAGCTGGTTACTTCAGGTCTGAGAAACGTAACACGGCTAAGGTCGGTTTCTACTTGTTTTGTCAGTTTACATTTTGTTTCTCCTTTCAGCTGTATGTCTTTGCTGTCGTTGGACTTCCAGACGTGTTAAAATCCACCTCGTACAGAGGTTGCTGCCCTCTGGGTGGGTGGGGACGGGGGCCCCCTGACCCCTGGGGCCCCGGCGTGTGGCCGACCTGTCTGGTAATCGATCAGCTGTCGAGCATATCAGCTGTAAAGTGTGGTGTCCTTCGGGCTGATGTCATCCAGTGTGACCCTGGAGTGGATCGCCCCAGGGTCTCTCTCTCTCTCTCCTGGGAGGGGGGGAGGGAGGAGGGGCGGTGCGGCCAGCAGGTGTGGTGCCAAGGTGGTTGCCGTGGTTACTGCTAAGCCTGACTGTGACCTGATTGTTATAGAAAAAAAACAATGAGAGAAAACTTCAAAGAGGATCTGCTCAGTTGCCTAGCAACAAGGCAGGACTGCTCCCCCTCCGTGTATCCCTCTGTTTCATCACTCTCTCTTTCAAATCACTATCAGTCTTTTCATCCCTCTATTGCTCTGCTCCATCTCGGCTTAAATCAGCCTCTCTCTCTACCTCCCTCCGATTATCTCTCCTCCTCTGATTTGCAGGGTCTCACTCGTCTAAAGTTGCTCTCTTCTTCCACTCTTCCACTTCCTGTTTTCACATCTCTTCTGTGTTTTTCTCCTCTCACATCTTTCTGATGAGGTGTTTATCTGTGTGGGTTTCCTCTGTTTTTCTCTCACATTTCTAACACATGTTCACTGCCCGTCTGTCCCCCCTTCCACCAAAGTCCTGGTTCTGGTTCTGTTTAGAATCATGTAAGAACCAGTTCCAAGCACAGAACCCCGTTCTGACTTCTGTAAGGGTCTGGTTCTGGTTCCAGTCTACAGCCTTGTAGAAGGTCCCTCAACCCCCACAGCTTGTTCTAAAACACACATTTTCCTTATTTCAGATGTCACTACTGAAACAGTCGCCCTGCTGCAGCTGAAGAAAGGACCACCAGAGCTCTGACTGAGCCAGGACCTTCAGCTGGAACCATGGTGGAGCTCAGACCTGGTGGAGCTCAGTCTTGCTGTAGCCGGTCACCAGTCAGACCACCAGTCAGCCCACTACTCAGACCACGAGTTAGATCACCAGTCAGACCACCAGTCAGACCACCAGTGAGCCCACTACTCAGACCACCAGTTAGACCACCACTGAGACAACCACTGAGACCACCACTGAGACCACCAGTCAGACCACCAGTTAGACCACCAGTCAGACCACCAGTAAGACCACCACTGAGACCACCAGTCAGACCACCAGTCAGACCACCAGTAAGACCACCACTGAGACCACCAGTCAGCCCACCAGTGAGACCACCAGTTAGACCACCAGTCAGCCCACCAGTGAGACCACCAGTGAGCCCACCAGTCAGACCACCAGTCAGCCCACCAGTGAGACCACCAGTTAGACCACCAGTCAGCCCACCAGTGAGACCACCAGTGAGACCACCAGTAAGCCCACCAGTCAGCCCACCAGTTAGACCACCAGTCAGACCACCAGTGAGACTACCAGTTAGACCACCAGTCAGACCACCAGTCAGACCACCAGTTAGACCACCAGTCAACCCACCAGTCAGACCACCAGTTAGAGCACCATTTAGACCACTTCTGTCCTCAGGTCTGACCCAGTTAACGCTGGAGGCTCTGGATGTTTATTACAGTACCTTAATTGCTCCTGACTCTTTAGCTCCATTAAATTTGACCTTATTTGTACAACACTAATTAACAAAGTATGTTAATGGACTCTTTGAGGATAACGAAGCTACATTTAACGTAGGCAGTAAAAACTGATTTTTAAAAAAATCCTTCATTCCAACACTGATACAACAGAACTGAGGATTCACCACTACTGATGATGTGGAGCGCCTCGTGTTGCATCACCAGCCAATCAGAGACAGAGTAGGGCGGGTGTAGGCGTGGCCAAACAACGAGTCATAAATTTGCTTTCAGGCCAACTCAGAGCTGAGTGTGGTGGTCTGTTAACATTAACAGCACAAAACAACATATATATAATCTTTAACATAACAGTGATTCTACTGGTTTCGGTCTTTGTTCACAGATCAGAAATCTAATTCACCAGAATAAATTAATGATAAATATTTCTCAGATTATTTATTTGTGTATTTAACTATGTATCTATTAAAATAAACATTGATTAATTTCTTACTTTTACTTGAATATGTATTTTTTATTTTATGTTTATATTTAGATGCATTTATGAATTTATATATTTTTGTATTTCTACATTTTTTCATTTGTCCTACATTTGTTTTGATAGTGGCAGACAATCAGCATATATTTATTTCTGTTGTAAAGCAGTAGAGGAACTGCAGCCTCTAGTGGTCAGTAGAGGAACTGCAGCCTCTAGTGGTCGGTAGAGGAACTGCAGCCTCTCGTGGTCAGTAGAGGAACTGCAGCCTCTAGTGGTCGGTAGAGGAACTGCAGCCTCTAGTGGTCAGTAGAGGAACTGCAGCCTCTAGTGGTCGGTAGAGGAACTGGAGCCTTTAGTGGTCGGTGGAGGACTTCAGGACTGTTCAGCAGCAGCAGCAGCAGCAACAGCAGCAGCAGCTGAGGAAGCAACAGCAGAGGCAGCAGCAGCAACAGCAGCAGCAGCAGCAACAGCAGCAACAGCAGCAGCAGCAACAGCAACAGCAGCAGCAGCAGCAACAGCAGCAGCAGCAGCA
>JAGFBZ010000897.1:305000-374541 GCA_018398805.1 Hirundichthys speculiger
AGAGGATACATTATTCAGTCCTCCGTCGCTACACAACAAGGTATACAAGTAACGTGAAGCTGGCCATGGACCGCCGGGCCGGCAGCAAACATCGTAAAGTAAAAAAATAAATGTTACGCAACAACAATGTTAATTCATGAAAAAAGTCTCAAACAAAGACAATAAGATGGTTTAGTAACATTTATATCTTTAAGAATTACGAAGATACTTACATTTGTAGTTAGCGAAGCCAGCCATGGACCGCCAGGCCGGCAGCAAACATCGTAAAGTAAAAAAATAAATGTTACGCAACAACGATATCAATCCATGAAAAAAGTCTCAAACCAAGACAATAAGATAGTTTCGTAACATTTATATCTTTAAGAACTACGAAGATAATTATGTTTGTAGCTAGCTTTTTTTGTCGGCATCCTTTTCGAAGATGTCTTGGCTAAATTACCCAATGCCTTCTGGGTAGCCCTTACTACCAAGGGTGGTGCCGGAGAATCTCAGTATTGAGGGCGATACATCCCTCAAACTTGTCCCTCAACTTGACTTTCTTAGCACTGGCACTTAGCAGGAGCGCGCATTTTTGAGATTGAGGGTTGAGATTGAGGGTCAAGGGAGGAACTGGAATTCACCCTATGTCCGGTTTTTCATTCCTGCTGGACAGGCCGCTCCTGTCACCTGTCTCCTGTCACCTGTCTCCTACATTCCTGGTTCGGTGTCCAAACGTGCCCTAACTCTAACCCTGACCAGCCCACCAGCTGTTCTTCACATGGAGTTGCACATACCAACAGATGCCGTCCTCTGAGTCGCTGAGACGCAGTCCTCGTCCTCCAATGGTGGGACGCCCTGAAAGAGTCAGCAGCGTTGACTGACGGGCCCACTCCTCCTGCAGATCCTTGTCCCGCTGGTCGCCAGCTCGTCCTGCAGCAGCTGCAGGACGTGTCCACAGCCGTCCTCCCATATGGAAGTCTGAAACGGAGACGATCGGTGATGTCATGATCTAAAATCTCCATCTCTGGCATAGCACCTGTTCTCACCGTGAAGTTTGGACGTGTTTCAGAACCCGTGAACATGTCCGTCGTTCCAAACCTTTTGTAGCTATTAGCTAAGTCTCTGCCTCCAGCTGCGTGTAGATTTGCAGTAATGAAGACAGAAATATCCCTGTCACTCTCAGACTTTGGGACGTTAATGTTCAGATTTGGTTTGGAGGTTTGTCTTGTGTCTTGTCTTGTTTTCTTGCATCTCTGTCCTCTTCTGTTTCAGTTGGTCTGTTTTTCTTGACTGGTCTCCTTCTGCCTCACGCTCTTATGTCCATTTCCCTGATTGTGTTTAAATCACCTTGTCTTGTCTCTTTTGGTTGCTGGTTACTCTACTGTCTGGTTTGTCCTCTTGTCCCTCATCCTCTCTTGTTACCCCCGATGTCTCCTTTTGTCTCCTCATTACATCTGTTTTCTCCTGTTGTCTCCAGTGGTTGTCTCCTATTGTTGTCTCCTGATGTTGACTCCTGTTGTCTCCTGTTTTTGTCTCCTGGTGTCTTCTGATGTCTCCTGATGTTGACTTCTGTTGTCTCCTGTTGCTGTCTTCTGTTGTCTCCTGATGTCTCCTATTGTTGTCACCTGTTGTTGTCTCCTGATGTCTCCTGATGTTGACTCCCATTGTCTCCTAATGTCTCCTGTTTTTGTTTAGTGGTGTCTGCTGTTGTCTCCTGATGTCTGCTCTTGTTGTCTCCTGTTGCTGTCTCCTGATGTCTCTTATTGTTGTCTCCTAATGTCTTCTGTTGTTGTTTCCTGATGTTGTCTCCTGTTGCTGTCTTCTGTTGTCTCCTGATGTTGACTTCTGTTGTCTCCTGTTGTCTCCTATTGTTGTCTTCTGTTGTTGTCTCCTGATGTTGTCTCCTGATGTCTCCTGTTGTTGTCTCCTGGTGTCTCCTGATGTTGTCTCCTGTTGCTGTCTTCTGTTGTCTCCTGATGTCTCCTATTGTTGTCTCCTGATGTTGTCTACTGGTGTCTCCTGTTGCTGTTTCCAGATGTCTCCTATTGTTGTCTCCTAATGTCTTCTGTTGTTGTCTCCTGTTGCTGTCTTCTGTTGTCTCCTGATGTTGACTTCTGTTGTCTCCTGTTGTTGTCTCCTGTTGTTGTCTCCAGATGTTGTCTCCTGATGTTGTCTCCTGGTGTCTCCTGTTGCTGTCTCCTGGTGTTTCCTATTGTTGTCTCCTGATGCTGTCTTCTGTTGTCTCCTGATTACTTATTTTGTCTCCTGTGGTTGTTTCCTTTTACTGTCTCCTGTAGTTGTCTCATGTTGTCTCCTAATGTCTCCTGATGTTGACTCCTGTTGTCTCCTAATTTCTCCTGTTTTTGTCTCGTGGTATCTACTGTTGTCTCCTGATGTCTGCTCTTGTTGTCTCCTCTTGCTGTCTCCTGGTGTCTCCTATTGTTGTCTCCTAATGTCTTCTGTTGTTGTCCCCTGATGTTGTCTCCTGTTGCTGTCTTCTGTTGTCTCCTGATGTTGACTTCTGTTGTCTCCTGTTGTTGTCTCCTGATGTTGTCTCCTGTAGTTGTCTCCTGATGATGTCTCCTGATGTCTCCTGTTGTTGTCTCCTGGTGTCTCCTGATGTTGTCTCCTGTTGCTGTCTTCTGTTGTCTCCTGATGTCTCCTATTGTTGTCTCCTGATGTTGTCTCCTGATGTCACCTGATGTTGTCTCCTAATGTCTCCTGATGTTGTCTCCTGGTGTCTCCTGATGTTGTCTCCTGTTGCTGTCTTCTGTTGTCTCCTGATGTCTCCTATTGTTGTCTCCTGATGTTGTCTCCTGATGTCACATGATGTTGTCTCCTAATGTCTCCTGATGTTGTCTCCTGGTGTCTCCTGATGTCTCCTGATGTTTCCTATTGTTGTCTCCTGATTACTTATTTTGTCTTCTGTGGTTGTCTCCTTTTACTGTCTCCTGTAGTTGTCTCCTGTTGTTGTCTCCTAATGTCTCCTGATATTGTCTCCTGTTGTTGTCTCCTGGATTTTCCTTCAGTTAAGATCTGGTAGTTTGTCCTCATTGGTTCCATGTCTCTTGATCTGTTGGACTCCTGTCAGTTCTGCGTGTTCATTAAAGGGCTTTGGTTTGATTTCTTCTGTCTCGTGACTCGTCTTCGTTTGGGTCCGCTCTTCCACTAAGGACAATTAGGCCTGATGTGGACTGTTGTTTGTTCAATATGCAGATACCTTTAAAAAATGATTTAAACATAATAAATTAGAAATACAACACATGTTCCTAATCAATGGGGACTTTTATAGAAACCGACGGTGTCATGAAGGCATGCTGGTTGTTCAAATAGCAGCTCAATGAATCCAAGGAGGAGTGAAAATGATCATTGTCTTGCTGTCCTGAACAACATGGACATGAAACGAGGCCTTCCAGTGTCCCGGTCCACCTGAGAACCAGCAGAACCAGCAGAACCAGCCCATGATGTTCTTAATCTTGTTGCACATGCCTGAGTTATGACAGTCTGTTCTGCTCCACAGCAACCCTGCGAGCGGCCGATTGGACCGGCGCTGGTAGGAAACTGAAACACTGGAAGCAGTTAGCGAAAGGTAAAGTATGTTCATCCATCATCTGTACCCGCTTAGTCTTCATGAGTCACGAGGATCTGCTGGTTCCCGTCCCAGCCTGGACACGTCCACGTACACAACCACTCATTAACCAAACATGCATGTTTTCAGACCGGGAAGCACCTGGAGAAAACCCATGTAGTCAAACTCCCCTCAGAGAAGCCCCTGCTGGGACTTGGACCAGGAACCTTCTAACTGGTTCTGCTCACTGGCAGCAGTGTCACAGATAATAACAGATAATGATACAGTTTTTGGAAGGTTTGCGTTCTCTGCAGATTGATTTGTTGGAGCTAAACTAGTCTAAACGTTATTCCTACACATGGTTTCTTAACAGAGCCGACTGGCCCATAGGGGGCGCTGGGGCTCTGCCCCACCAGCTGTGGAGGGGAAAAACATTTATTTTATTTTATTTTTATTCATTTTTTTGATCAGCATCAGATTTACTTAATAGTATGTGTGTGCCTACATATGATTTAAATGATTTAAACAACATTTCCACCAACTCATTAAACAGTGAATTTCCACCGACCTACAGTGTATCGTTCTCTCACGGGGTGCTCGGCAAAGCGCCCTTGACCTGCAGCTAAATAGCCAATCTGGTTATGCTAGGTAACAATAATTGATAATTGGCCTATCCACGTCAACAAATTTAACGCTGATGGGGCGCTGGAAATGTAGCCCCAACTGCTACGTAAAATGCGTGAAGGTTTATGGTTGCTACATGAAGGGGTGGCGATAGTTTTATTTCGTAGAGCGACTCTGTCCTACATCGGGAGAAAAAAATATGGCAACGGTGGTGACAACTGGAGTTCAAGAGCAGCTTCCACCAAATTCGGTGAAATCATTATTAATGTACCCTTTTGCGAGATGGACGACGGAGGAAAAACTTCTCGTTAAGGAGCTGGGACCCAACAAGTCTGAAATTTACATTTTCCAGTAAATGAAGGAGAAAGGTAAATCGTACAAACTGATTTTTGTCGGAGCTGGTTCAACCGTGAGACATGGCTGCAGGTTGTGGAGCAGCTAATGAACTTTTCTGTTTCCCCTGTATCCTCTTCAGAAGTGACAGATGTGATTCGACTTGGACAAAGACTGGACTAACTGACTTAAAGCACCTCTGAACGGATCAAGAAACATGAGAGATCCAAAGTCCACATGGAAAACTGCGTAAAGCTAGCTGTGCTCAGTTGCTATGCTAATCTCTCCGAGCACAGCTAGCTTCGAATGGATCAACAAACACGAGAGATCCAAGGTTCACATGGAAAACTAAGTAAAGGTAGCTGTGCTCGGAAAGATTAGCATAGCAACTGAGAGGCTGCACAGCATCCTTCCGGAGGGACAATTTGTCTCTTGATTGTATAGTATTTGATAGCATAAAGTCTAATATAGCTGTAAATTGTTACTTCTTCTGTGAAACTGGAAACTGAAATTAAATTATTGTGGACCTGTAGTCATTTTCCCACTGTTCATTTTAATGCTTATGCTAGATTAGGCAGGGAAAAATGTTGGCACACCAGCCCCACCAAGATTTTTTTTCACCAGCGGCCACTGTTCCTTAACACGTGTGTTAAAATCAACATGTCTGTCACATAAAATCACAGAGTGTCAGCTGACTCCCCTGGAGGTGCCTGTTCCCATCATCCATGTGGGGACGTGCCTTTTATTTACTTACTTTTTTGCATTCGTGTCCATATGAAACCGTTTTCGCTTCACCTCTTGAACGCATCACTGAACAGATAACAGCAACACCTGCGTTAGTCGACCACGTCCAGACCTGCGGGCGTCACCACCAATGGGCCAAAAACTGAATATTTGTTCTTCGCTCCGCTAAAAATGAATTATCGTTCTCGTCCTCTCGCTCTCTTTAAATCAGCGGCATGTTGGCAGGTAGACCAGCGAATCACGACCCGCTGTTCACCGGTCCGGTTAGTCATCATGGAAGCCTCCACTTGACCAGAGAAACCACCTGCTGGAAAGGTTCAAAGCCGATGATCAGGAGGCAGTCCAGCTGTCGTCCTCTGGTTACCCCTGGCTAGCGGCCGTCAGCGACGGGGAAAGGCAGCTATTTCAGACTGCTTCTCTGAGCTTAACCGTCCAACCTTTTCAGACCAGTCCAAAACCAGTTAACAGTCTCAGCAGAGGCGCTGTGGAGCGGTTTAGAAGAGTCCCAGGACCAACGGTCCGCTCTGCTCCGCCGGAGTTACGCTGCTGGACCACGTCAGTTTCCACACAGCAGTCTTTCCATGAAAGTCCACCAGTGGGTCCGTGGACTCCTCACCAACCCATAGGGACAGCTGAGCCCTAGTGGCCAGCTGAGGAACTGCGGTCCACCCGACAAAACTTTGTGAATCTAATCTTTTTAGCTGGGTAGAATTTAATGATGCTTCAAAGTCATTATTTCCCCAGGAAACACAAAACATTCACCTCAGCTGATTTAATTTTAACCCGATTCAGAGCTGATGATGTCACGGCCTCGCCCTCTTTACACACACAAACACACACACACACACACACACTCCTCAGAAGACATTCAGTGTTTAAATGCCACTGTAACCCTGAAACCAGCTCTAAATCCTCACTCTAAAGTTCTGACCCAAAGTGAGGATGTAATGTCCTCATAATGTCTAAAACAGACACCGGTCGTCATAAAGATAGAAGTACACACACACACACACACACACACACACACACACACACACACACACTGTGTGAGCAGAGTCTGGTCCTGCCAAAGCAGTGGTCTTCAACCGGGGGTCCGCGACCCCTAGGGGGGGCGTGGAGGTACTGTAGGGGGTCCTCCAACTTAAAAAGAAATAAAGGCAATTTTAACCAAAATAATTTGAGAGTAAAAAAAAAAAAAAAAATTATATTATATATATATATATATATATATATATATATATATATATATATATATATATATATATATATATATATACACAGGCAGTTCTAAATATATAACTGCCTGAAGTTAAACGTTTCATTGTTGGAAAATAACAATAATAAAAAATATTGTCTCATACCAACTAAAAAAAAAAATAATAATAATAATAATAATGATATGCATGAAAGGTTTATCAACCATAAACACATGTAGGCTAATAACCCAGTCAGGAATTGGTTAATAAGGTGAAATAAGCAGAATAAAATACAGCTAAAAGTTATTATAAACCAGGCTTAAAATGTGACACTTTAAAAAAAAAAAAAAAGGGGGGGGGATTACAAGCAGGGGTCCCTGCTCTGTTTTTCTCTCATCCAAGGGGTCCCTGGGCTAAAAAAGGTTGAAGACCCCTGTGCCAAAGTTTAACTGAAACCATCCCTCCGTGTATTTTCTCCTTCATCACAGTCCCCTGTGGAGCTGCTTCTTCTTCCTCTGAGCTGCTGAGGTTTCGTGTCGCTCTGCTGCCACCTGGTGGCCACCAACTGCAGAACTTGGTGAGACATCCTCAAACCACCTGCAGGAAGCACGTCGATCAAAACAGCTTTCACGCTGGTTATAAACAGAAACGTCAGTTTTATTTGTCTTCCAGGGGGACTGTTTGGCGTGATGTGACGCTGGAGGAGAAAAATAACACCTGGTGTCAGTGAAGAATGGCATTTTAAATATGAGGCAGTCAGGAGGTTCTGGAGATGAGAAGAACAAGCCTGGTGCTTTACCGTTAGTGTCTCCATCCTTGTTCGTGTGAAAACAGTCTATGAAGGATCACTGGAAGTTAACACAACTTTTTAAGGTCTTTGCTCACGTGAAGGTGTTCAAGTGTTGTTTTACAGCTACATAGAAAAACTACAGATATTGAGATGGACCTAGATATCTGACCTCTTGATGATGCAACTCCAAAGTTCTCGTGAGCTTCAGCACATTGATATTCTTCCCAGTTTTGTCCTCATCCTCACGCTATATCAGCACCTTTCAAGTGGGTGGGCGTTCACGGAGTCGCTTTAACTCCACAGCGAGAGCCCTAAACGCAGCGGCGACAACCAGTTTTGACGGGTGCTGCCACCCAGTGGACAACATCTTCCTGGTGCTCATTTTCCCTGTTAAGTGTCCTAAACTAGAGACAAAATTTTAACCGTTTCCTCACCAGAGCCCCCTTATAAGACTGATTTAACTCTTTAAGTGCCAAAGTCGCAATATTGCGACAAGCGACATTGCTGTATCTATAAATGTGAAGCCGAATCTTGTTACTACTTTTCACCAGGAGATGGCGGACATGTGCGCCTGTAATCTGAGAACCGTTTTTGGTGGTGGCGCTATTCAAAGTTTTAGCGTAAAATGAGTTTGTAAAACACCCTCCGGAGCAGAGACGCGCAGCACAGCAGAGGTAGAAATGCTCAATGTAGCGAGAGCAGAGCAGAGCGAAAGAGTGTTTTTTCATTTACTCACGATGTCAAGACATCGGTTTATCATCCACGAAGTACTTTGTCAGGTTCTGGCGAACTCTGATTCAGAGGGGGAAGACATTCAGTTGTCCAGTGAAGCAGAAATTTTTTTTTTTTTTTTTTTTTCTAGAATGCGCCGCAAGGTGGCTGCAAATTGTAGTTGCTCTCCCTTAGTTTTAATAATTTTTTTTCGATTTTCTTTTTTTTTCTTTTTGAAATACAGCCGTCATTTTTATCAATTTTTTTAAGAGGTTTTTAGGTCGGTTCGGAGGCTGTGCGGCACGAGTTTTCTGTATACTTTTGTCTCTTTTTGGCTGTCTCCGATACTTATTATGATGTGTCTCCATGGCAACGCTGGACTTGTTTACAGTCGTGATCAACTGCTAAAACTCTCTAAAATGAGGATTAGCAGTGAAATAACACGACAAATCCCGATGGAGTTGAGAAGAAAGAGAAGAGGATGCAGGGCAGGAGTGAAGCAGAGAGAAAAGCGGTGGAGATTTAAACCGTTTCTTCCAACTGTTGTGATGGGTAACGTCAGATCGCTAGCTAACAAAACGGACGAGCTTGAGATGCTAACCAGGTCCCAGAGAGAATACAGAGAATGTAGTCTCATGTGCTTCACCGAGACGTGGCTGCATGAACACATCCCGGACTGTAACGTGTCTGTTCGCGGCTTTAAAGACGGTCCGAGCAGACCGCAGTAAGCAACTCAGCGGGAAGCTGAGGGGAGGTGGGATTGCAGTGCTGGTTAACCAGCGTTGGTGTCATCCTGGACATGTCACCGTCAAGGAGAAGATCTGCACGAGGGACCTTGAACTGTTAGCTGTGAGTTTCCGTCCTTATTATTTACCCAGAGAGTTTACCTGTGTTATTCTGGTAGCGGTTTATATTCTACCTGGTATCGCTCCAGACGCAGCCTGTGATGTCATCAGCTCCGTTATTGCAAGGCTGCAAACACAGTATCCAAACTCAGTTATGGCGATCTCTGGAGACTTCAACAATGTCTCCCTCTCTACAGCTTTACCATCATTCCAACAGTTTGTCAGCTGCTCCACCAGAGAAAATAAGACGTTGGACTTATTTTATGCAAATATTAAAAATGCATACAGCTGCTCTGCCCTGCCACCTTTAGGAAGATCTGACCATAATCTGGTTTTTCTCACCTCCACCTACAAGCCCATCGTTCAGCAGCAACCAGTGATCACAAAAACTATCAAAACCTGGTCTAATGAAGCTGAAGATGCTCTGAAAGGTTGCTTTGAGGCTACGGACTGGAATGTCCTCTGTGAACCTCATGGAGACAACATCAACGCCATGACTGAGTGTGTGACAGATTACATAAACTTCTGTGTGGACAGCATCGTTCCAACAAGAACTGTGAGGTGCTTCCCCAATAACAAACCCTGGATCACCAGAGACCTGAAAAAGCTGTTGAACATCAAAAAGAAAGCCTTCAGGGATGGAGACAGGGAGTTATTGAAGACAACACAAAAAACTAATTAAAGAACAAACCAGGAAGTGCAAGGAGGAGTACAGGAAGAAGCTAGAAAGGCAGCTCCAGCAGAACAACGTGAGGGATGTGTGGTCCGGAATGAAGAAGATCACCGGCTTCAAGGCAAAGGGGGACCAGACTGATGGAGGTCTGGACAGAGCTAATGAACTGAACAGGTTCTTCAATAGGTTCAGTTCCCTCCCTGCCTCCAGCCCAACAGACCACACCCCCTCGGTGAGCCCACAGCTTTCCTGTCACACCTCCACTCTGTCACCCTGCAGCTCAGTCATGGACCAGAGACCAGCGTCATCTTTCTCCACCTCAGAGACCTCCTCTGCCTCCCCCTCCACTTTGTCTGTCTCCTGCCATCAGGTCAAAAAACAACTTGAGAAACTGAACCAGAACAAGGCTGCAGGTCCAGACGGTGTCTGTCCCAGAGTTCTCAAGACCTGCTCATTGCAACTATGTCCGATTCTCCAGCACCTCTTCAACACCAGTTTGAGACAGAGAACAGTTCCTGTGCTGTGGAAAACATCCTGCCTTGTTCCAGTGCCTAAAAAACCACAACCAGCTGAACCTAATGACTACAGACCAGTTGCCCTGACATCTCACATCATGAAAGTCCTGGAGAGACTCTTACTGGTCCACCTCAACAAGCAGGTCAGCACCTTTCAGGACCCATTACAGTTTGCATATCGTAATGGGCTTGGGGTTGAAGACGCCATCATCTACCTGCTTCACAGAGCCCACTCTCATCTGGACCAATCAGGCAGCACTTTGAGGGTCATGTTCTTTGATTTCTCAAGTGCTTTTAATACAATTCAGCCTGCGTTGTTATGTGAGAAGCTCCATAGGTTCCAGGTGGATTCCTCCACAACCTCCTGGATTTATGACTACCTCACAAACAGACCACAGTTTGTGAGACTGAAAGGTTGTGTGTCTGAGATGGAGGTCAGCAGCATTGGAGCACCACAAGGAACTGTTCTCTCACCATTTCTCTTCACGCTCTACACCTCTGACTTCCAGTACAACTCTGAGTCCTGTCATCTGCAGAAATACTCTGATGACTCTGCAGTTGTTGGGTGTATCAGCAACGGACAGGAAGCAGTGTACAGAGAACTGATCTGTCAGTTTGTGAAATGGTGTAGTAACAATCATCTCGTATTAAATACCAGCAAAACTAAGGAGATGATTGTCGACTTCAGGAGGAGCAAGAATCAACACAGCAGTGTTTCCATCCTGGGAAAGGAGGTGGAGGTGGTGGAGGAATACAAGTATCTTGGAGTTCAGCTTGACAACAGACTGGAGTGGAAATGCAACACAGAATACATCTACAAGAAAGGTCAGAGCAGACTCTACTTTTTAAGAAAGCTGAGATCTTTTAATGTCTGCAGATGTTACACATGTTCTATAGGTCTGTTGTTGAAAGTGCAATCAGCTTTGCAGCCATCTGCTGGGGCAGCAGCATCAGAACCAGAGACCTGAAGAGAATCAACAAACTGATCAGGAAAGCTGGATCTGTGCTGGGTGTAACTCTGGAGCCGCTGGAACTGATTGTACAAAAAAGAATGCTGCACAAGCTGATGAAGATGAGGAAGGACTCTTCACACCCTCTCCATGACACAGTGATCAAACAACAGAGGGCCTGATTTACTAAAGGTTTGCGTGCGTAAAAACGTGTGCAAACTTGACACCACCCGCAAACCAATGCGCAAGCTGATTTACTAACAGCGTGCAAAGAGGACTGCGCCTCTCAAATCAGCAAAATAGCACACGCTGTTCATTTAGCACTTTTGCCCTGATGAATAATCAATATGGGGCGTACCCGCCAGAAAGCGCAAAATACTGGGAGGGGAAAATGCAAATAGGTCCATTTACCACGCGCAATGAGATTTACCAACCCTGAAAGTAATTGCGGGGATTGTGATTGCGTCTGTATTTAGTACGTTCGGAAGGAAGGTGCTATTCTGTCCAGCATTACGCACCGATGGCTGCTGTTATTGTGGCAAGGAGGCACGGACATCGCCAAAATCAAAGAATACGCAGAGAGAGAGAGTCTTTCGGACTCGTGTTTGTAAATTTGTTTGCACATGCAAAAGGGGAAATATTTTATTTGAATGTTAAATCGAGTATTATTCAGCAAAAGGTTGCCACAGGAGGCACCAGGGTTTCCGTTGTCTGGTAATTGCCGGACTTTGTCTGGTAAAATATGCGGAAGTCCGGGATTTTATAATCTCTCCGGTCAAAATGTCCGGTGAAAATACTCCTCCCAAGTACAATTTCAGTTGTAATAAAATGGGTTATTTCCACATCATTTTATGAAAAACGCCTCGGGATTCTCCCAGAGGAGCTGGTGGAAGCGGCCGGGGGATCTGGACCTCTGAAGCTGCTGGCATCGCGACCCGACTTCGGATAAGCGGAAGCTAATGGATGGATGGATGGATGGATGGATGGATTTTATGAAAAAACATATACTTTTTTTACTAATGAGTAGTGTGTGAGGACGAGTCGGCTCCAGCCACAGCTCCACTCATTGATGCCACAGCTGCGCGCAGAGACGCATCTCCGTAATGACAGCGCTCTGCGGTATGGAGGCTGGAACTTCTCAACGGCCACTTAACCACCTGTCTGTCTTGTTTGCCGAAGTTTTATTAAAGGCCACTTTTTCTTTAGTTCTTTGCCTTATATCTTGCCACCTTCTTTTAACCTCATCTGCCGTTCTTTTTGTCTTACCAACTGCATTTATTCTATCGCAGATTTTCTCCCATATTGCGTTTCTTTTGGTAATGTTTAAATTTCTTTGCTTTAGTTCATGAATGTGTTTATTTGCCTCTTCCACTAATATCTCTAACTCCAACTCGTCAAATTTCATTTTGCGCTTGCGTCTATCCTGCTTTCCATCCAGACTCTCCATGACGCAAACCGTAAGACACGCAACACCTCATTTAAATACTGCGGTTTGCACCCGTTATCAATTGCGCGAGCATTCTTAGTTGATCACCCGCAAAACACACAACAACAGCACGCGCAAACTTTTTCAGTGCACACGCAATTTAGTACTCTTTATTTAGGATCTTAGTAAATCAGGCCCAGAGTGTGTTCAGTGAGAGGCTTCTTCAGGTCCGTTGCAAGACGGAAAGATACAGAAGATCATTCCTGCCAGCAGCCATCAGCCTCCACAACAAGACCTAACACCTGTTATTATATTATTATTTCTGTCTGTTTTTTTATTAAAAAAAAAAAAAAAAAAAAAAGAGAGAGAGCCCTTACTCCATTGAATTTCCCTTTATGGGATAAATAAAGTATTTTTCATTTTTCATTCATTCATTTCATTTCATTTCATTTCATTTCATTCATTCATTCATTTTCATTCATTTCATTTCATTTAGTAGTGATGGCAAGTCTGCGCGCCATAGTCCACAATCAGCACGTATCAGCAAGTATATCGGCTGCTTCACCTCAGTGTGGTCGGGTTGAAAACATTCTGCGATCACCAAGCAGGTGGAGGTGTCCGGGAGGCTCATAACACCGCAAATATGGAAAAATGTAGTGGGGATGAAAACATCCGCGATTGCCCTGGCAACGTGGGAGAAGCCGCGGGAAAAAACACAGATAATGGCGCACCGGAAATCACGGTGATGATGATGATGATGATGATGATGAAGATGATGGCGGCTGAGAGTTCTTGAGAGAAGAGGAAGAGTATCGAAAGTGGAGCCTAATTTGATGAGTCTGTTGGTTTTTGTGGAGACGATCTGACAAATTCTGAGCCCATTGATTTCATCCCTTTTCCAAATGATGAATTCTGGAGCTTCATCACCAATGAAACAAATAGAAAAGGCCACCAGTTCTTTGAAAGGGAAATATTGAAACCAAACTCCAGATTTCATGACTTTATGATGTGATTGTCCCTGAAATGAAAGCTTTCATTGTGCATGAGGCTGCAGGAAAAATCTGAAAATGAGGTCTACCGGGCAGGTTTGAGCAGGTGATGCCACAATAATCAAATTAGATGATAAATCTACTTCCATCCCAAATTTTGGTTCATACTAAAGATAGTTCTCATTTCCAGTATGCCTTTATCTCAAACCACTTTAAAGTTATAGCCTTTTGAAACCTTGATATCAAAATTACACATTTTCCAATATGGCTGCCACCTTGTGACGTCACAATATGCAAATTAGATAAATAATTTCCCTCCCATCACAGACTTTGATTCATACTGAACAATTTTCTCATTTACAGTATACCTTTATCTCAAACTGCTTTCAAGTTAGAGCCTTTTGAAATCTTGATATCAAAATTGGATATTTTCTTGAAAAAACTCCAGCGCCTAAAGGGTTAAGCTTCTATGTAGCAGATATGCATGTAGACACGCACCCTGTTCCATCTCTGGCACTTATACTGGTGTGCTGATGCTGACGATGCTCTGTAGTTCCACCAGCAACCACCAAAAGCTGCACAAATACAGTGAGTCTGGAAGAGCAAAGAGTCGTCACCTTCCCAACATGGACGCTAGTTAGCGACAGGCTAAAACTGGATTTCCACGCCGTCTCCAGTCAGGACGACCGGCTGGTTGACTCTGCATCTGCCCAAGTCCACGCTAGGGATGGAACGGTTACTGGTATTACGATAAAGCGCGGTAAAATTTTACGCGATAACGATTACCGTTTATGTTAGACTTCATCTCATTATCACAGTCGATTACCAGGATATGTAATATCAGCCTCATTCAAGTCTGCGAGCGACTCGCGACTGTGTCTCACGTGAATTTGTAGCTTGTAACCAGGGGCGCCGCTAGTGATTTTGGGCCCCATGAAAAGAATCTTTACCGGGCCCCCCAACACAGCGGCGAAATTTGTTGATGCTATTTTTGATCACCATTAGGGGCCTCTCTGGGTCCCCCTCAATCATGGGCCCCTATAATCCGTATCCTTTACCCCCCCTTTTCGGCGCCCCAGCTTGTAACATCGGCATCGTGACGTAATCATGGAAGAAAGCGGTGATAGCAAGCAGGACATTTACCAACCCACTAAAAGGATGAAATCCAAGGTCTGGGCCTTTTTTTTTTTTTTTTAAGAATCCAGAGGGACAACTGGTGGAGGACAGTTATCCTTTCTGCAGAGCACTAGTTCACATTTTATTGTAATTTGTACAAGCAACTTGAAGGAGCTAATGCTAATGCTTCAAGCTACTGAGATGTTTGACCAAGAGTAACCTGGTCGACGCGCTTCGCTAACTCACATTTCGTAAACGTTACTGTTGCGTGTTGATCGAAAAATGACCAAAACAATGTTCTTCTGATGCAGTTAAAATATGAATTTATTCCATTAACTGATCCGACAACCATAACGCCGGCAGTTAGCGCCACAGCGGTCAAAAACCTTTTGCCCTTCCGGGTCCAACAGCTAACCAATAACAGGCAGCTACCTTTATACCTGACCCTCAGGTAACAACACAGCGACACTCACAGACACACAGAGTGAACTACCATTCAGAACAACATATTTGGCTCCTAAACAACTGTTTCTTTATTTGATCATTTATACGTATTTAAGGTTCAACTTAAAGTCCAAAGTTTATTTCATTTGAACTTGCACTATAATTTTTGTTTCTGATAATTGTTTGCATATTTTGACCTACTATGGTTGTTAAAGTGTTTATTTATATTTGCACCAGACAAATTACTTTTGTTCCTGTTATTTATTTTGTTCATTTAAAATAAAACCTCTTTCTGTGCCAGTTGTTTGCCCTTTTAATGTGAAAGTTTCATTTTGATAAGATTTTGGCTTCTGATGTTTCAGTTTGACAAGAAAAATCACAAGATTTTATAAAATTATTTAAATGTATGTGTTTTTCAGACATTTGTACAGCAATTAAGAATACTGCGATAATATCGTTAACTGTAATAATTTGGTCACTATAATCGAGATATCAAATTTTCTATATCGTTACATCCCTAGTCCACACTCAGGTCTTTGTTTTCTCACCTCTGTTACGCCTCAGTAACGGGGGCGGGACAGGCGCTGACTCGGAAAGGTGTAACAGCGACGAAGCACCTGGAGGCTGCAGGGCTCCAGAGCAGATGTTAGCAGATGTTTCCAGAGCTCAGAGAGTCTCAGCGTGTCATCAGCAGGTTGAAACGGAGACACTGGAAGAGTCCCAGAAACACGTGGACGTCCTTAGGTCACATTCCATAATGACGACCGCTCCATCGTCAACGCTTCCTGCTGTGGTGACCCACCACTGCTGGAGCTTCTCCTTCAGAAAGGAACAAACTACCATCACATGCTTCTGCTGAAATAACCAACGTTCATGATATGACATCACTGCAGCATTAACTTTTTACATTTTCCATAAATTTCACCTGAAAGTCGAATATCCCTAAGTTTTTATATGGAACATCAGGGTCCTGTTTCAGAAAGTCAGAGTTAAGAAACCCAGAGTTTCCAGTTTCAGATCAGCTGGTCAGAGTCATCAACACAGAGACGTCATGACCGTGATTCACCATGGCAACGCCTGGAAGACAGGAGAGATCCTCCTACGTTCCTTTGACATCTTTTATTGCGGTAAATTGACGGCTGACGTGGGAGGAGCTTAATGCGCCATTTAAGCATTTAATGGCTGTTTTATGGGATGAGTGACAAGTGGTTGAATGTGGGTGTCTTATAATATATATAACATTTATAGATATTAAGAATGACTGGAACATAAACTTTGAAGCGGCTGAAGGTGAAACTTAAAAACTTAATTCAGACTGGAAACTTCTCTCTTTATAAACATTTTAAAAAAGAAAAACCTGGGCCGCCCCGGTGGCGCAGTGGTTAGGGCAGGCGGCTCAGATACAGAGGCTACAGTCCTCGTGTGGCTGGTCGCGAGTTTGACTCCCGGCTCGTCGACCCTTTGCCGCGTGTCTTCCCCATTCTTTCTACCCCCCTTCCTGTCTCTTCACTGTCAATAAAGGCCACTAATTCACATACTAGAATTGATCTTTTCTTACTGTCAACACATGTGGCTTACAGAGCATTAGAGTCTGATTATTTGCCAAGGATACTTTCTGATCATTCTCCACGCACTCTATCTATAGTCATGCCTGAGAAAATGGCCAGCATGTACAGGTGGCGTTTGAATCCGACCCTCCTTAAAAAAAGTGACTTCTGTAAATTTGTCAGGGATCAAATCAAACTATTCTGTGAAACAAACTGTCCTTCCTCCCCTAATAGTTTCATACTATGGGATACATTAAAAGCTTATTTAAGAGGACAAATAATCTCATATACGAAAGGACTTAAAAAAATCATATGTAGCAGAAGTGGGAAAATTAGAAAAAGAAATTCTTGGGCTTGAAAAAGACTTTCAGCAACATAGGGATAAGAAGACATACAGTTTATTGGTAAAAAGAAAACTCAAGTATAATACACTATGCACTTATAGGGCTGAGAAAGACATTTTGAGAACGAAACAAAGGTACTACGAACTGGGGGAGAAGGCTCATAAAGTCCTATCCCTGCAATTAAAGAAAGAGGAGAGTTCAAAAACAATTAACCAAATTGAAGACGAACATGGCTGTATTACACAGAACCCAAAAGAAATAAATGAAACTTTTAAAAAGTTTTATGTTAATTTATACAAGTCGGAATCACCAGAAGATCTGTCCACGATAGATACATTCTTAAATAATATTGATTTGCCTAAACTGAGTCAAGATGATCAGAGGTATTTAGATTCACCATTTACCTCCAAAGAGATCGAAAACGCTCTAACGACACTGCAATCTAATAAATCACCAGGGGAGGATGGGTTTCCCCCCGAATTTTATAAAGAGTTTAAGGATTTGCTTATACCTCTCCTTATGGATGTAATTAATCTAGCATCTAAAACACAAAGCCTCCCTGATTCATTTTCAATGGCTATAATTACAGTGATCCATAAAAAAACAAAGACCCCTTAAAGTGCTCTTCTTTCCGACCAATTTCACTCTTGAATGCAGATTACAAATTGATTTCTAAAGCTATAGCAAACAGGTTGAGTGAATTCTTACCAAAATTGATAAACCGAGACCAGGTTGGCTTTATCCAGAAGAGATCCTCTGCCAATAACATGTGTAGGTTACTTAACGTTATTCATATGGCAACCTCCAGTACTGAACCTAGTATAGCCGTTAAGCTGGATGCGGAAAAGGCCTTTGATAGGCTTGAGTGGCCCTATCTATTTAAGGTTCTATCTAAATTTGGATTTGGCTCCTATTTTATATTAATTGGGTCAGAAGGCTGTATAAGAAACCACAGGCCAAAATAATTACTAATGGACAAATATCCACTGCCTTCCCCCTTAGTAGATCGAGCAGACAAGGGTGTCCCTTATCCCCTGGGCTTTTCGTTATAGCTATTAAACCTCTGGCCGAGACAATCAGACAAGATTTAGAGATAAAAGGTATAAAAGTGGACCAGATGATACATAAAATCAATCTGATGGCAGATGATATAATTCTGTATTTAACAAAACCGTCTGATTCCCTTGCTAAATTGAAAACCGTTTTGCATGCATTTGGATGTGTCTCTGGCTATAAGGTAAATGACGATAAATGTGAAATTCTTCCACTTTCAAATTTTGACTACACTGAACATCAGCAAAGAGGTCCATTTAAATGATCTCCAAGTGGGATACGATATCTTGGAATCATGGTGGATAACAACCTTAAAAATGTGTACAAACTCAACTACTCACCACTAGTTAGTTGAATAATAGAGGATTTACAGAATTGGATGAATTTACCTATTACTTTGATCGGCCGAATAAATTGCATTAAAATGAATATATTACCAAGGCTGCAGTACCTCTTTCAGTCCTTACCAATTCCAGTGCCATCCAGTTTTTTTAAAAACCTGAATAAACATATTAGACAATTCATATGGAATGGTAAGACTCCAAGGGTTTCAATGGAAAAACTTACATGGGATTATAAACTGGGGGGTCTTCGACTGCCTAACCTTGAAAAGCATTATTTGGCTTCCCAGATGCGCCTTATTTCTTTTTTATTTGAAAGGGAAAATGTCCCACCAAGGGTTTCAATTGGAATGTATGCTGTTAAAGAAAAGGTTCCTGCAGACTTTATTTATAAATGGACATCTACAACCATCTTCAGAAGAACTGACAACCCTGTCTTGACTCATATCATCAAAACATGGCATGAAGTCTGGAAAAATATTGGACTAAAGAATATATTTTCACCCAGGACACCACTGAAACAGAACAAACTCATACCTATGTCAGTGGATAATAAGATCCTGGAAACGTGGCACCAGAAAGGGATTCATCACTTGGAGGACTGTTATAAGGATGGATGCCTGATGTTTTTTGAGGACCTAAGGAGGAAGTATGATCTGTCCAGTAGACATTTTTTTTGTTATTTACAGTTAAGATCATTTCTTAAATCTGTTTTGGGATCTGAAATGACTTTACCCATGCTCAGCGATCTGGAAAGACTGCTTCATGAGGGTAACGCACCCCGTCTAATTTCAAAAGTCTACTCCCTCTTGATGGATGATGCTCCAAAACCAGGTTTACATAAATCAAGGGAGAAATGGGAGTCTGACTTGGGTGTGACAATGGGTACAGAGCTCTGGGCTGAATTGTGTCAAAAAAGTCTAACTGCCACTCTTAATTCTAGATATAGGCTGACTTATTATAACTTTCTTCATCAAACCTATCTTACGCCACAGAAATTACATAAATATAAACCTGAGATATCCAACCTGTGCTTTAGATGTAGTATAGAAGAGGGTTCATTCCAGAGGCGGCTGGCCCATAGGGGGCGCTGGGGCGCCGCCCCACCAGCTGTGGAGGGGAAAAATATTTATTCTATTTTATTTTTATTTATTTTTTTGATCAGCATCAGATTAATTAATAGTATGTGTGTGCCTACATGCGATTTAAATAATTTAAACAACATTTCCACCAACTGACACTCATTAAACAGTGAATTTCCACCGACCTACAGTGCGTCATTCTCTCACGGGGCGCTCGGCAAAGCGCCCCTGACCTGCAGCTAAATAGCCAATCCGGTTATGGTTGCTAGGGAAAAATGATTGATAATTGGCCTATCAACGTCACCAAATTTAATGCCGATGGGGCGCTGGAAATGTCGCCCCAACAGCTACGTGAAGGGCCAGCGGTAGTTTTATTTCGTAGAGCGACTCCCAGACTCTGTCCTACGTCGGGAGAAAAAAAATACGGCAACGAGGAAGAGAGATGGCGACGGCGGTGACAACTGGAGTTCAAGAGCAGCTTCCACCTAATTCGGTGAAATCATTATTAATGTTCCCTTTTGTGAGACGGACGACGGAGAACTTCTCGTTAAGGAGCTGGGACCTGACAAGCCTGAAATTAACATTTTCCAGTAAACGAAGGAGAAAGGTAAATCATACAAACTGAGTTTTTGTCAGAGTTGGTTAAACCCTGAGACGTGGCTGGCAGGTTGTGGAGCAGCTAATGTACTTTTCTGTTTCCCCTGTATCCTCTTCAGAAGTGACAGATGTGATTGGACTTGGACAAAGACTGGACTAACTGACTTAAAGCACCTCTGAACGGTTCAAGAAACATGAGAGATCCAAAGTTCACATGGAAAACTGCGTAAAGCTAGCTGTGCTCGGAAAGATTAGCATAGCAACGCAGCCAGATGATGGGCACCACATTACTGAAAGAAGGCACAATGAAGAGGTAGATAAAAACCGTAATATTGTGTCCAAGATAATCAATTGTGTTAAATTATGTGGTGCTTTTGAATAAGCAATGTGGGGACATAATGTCAGCTAGTCCCGGTACTGAGGTACATTGATGGACCCAACAATATACAGGAGCGGTTCTATGGATCCATCAAGCTACCCAACAGCTGTGTGGATTCAACAGCTGGTGTCTTATTGTAGAGGCTGCACAGCATCCTTCCGGAGGGACAATTTACCCCTTGATTGTATAGTATTTGATAGCATAAAGTCTAATATAGCTGTAAATTGTTACTTCTTATTTGAAACTGGAAACTGAAATTAAATTATTATTGTGGACCTGTTGTCATTTTCCGACTGTTCATTTTAATGCTTATGCTAGATTAGGCAGGGAAAAATGTTGGCACACCAGCCCCACCAAGATTTTTTTTCACCAGCCGCCACTGGTACATTCCTACACTGCACTTGGTTATGCACAAAAATTAATACATTCTGGCATGATTTCTCTGGCATCATGACAAAACTCCTAGGACTACATCTCCCATTAGATCCTCAAATCTGCTTATTAGGAGATACCACAAATATTACTGCACGATTAAGAAAAGCTCAAAAGAGGTTCCTCTCACTGGCCTTGTGTGTTGCCGGGAAGTGCATTGCTATCATGTGGAAGTCTGACTCCCAACTTTCTATAGGAAGATGGGTTTCAGAAATGAATAGCTGCGTTCCACTTGAAAAAATTACATATACACTCAGGAATGACTATAATACTTTTACAGAGATGTGGCAGCCCTATTTAGCATATATAGACACATTGCCAGCTTCTATGGTGGACGGGTTGTAGTTTTTTGCAAGCTCTTTGTTGTCAATGCATACCGTTGTCTTTCTTGCCTCTCGACCGTTTTTTTTTTTTTTTTTTTTTTTTTATAATTCTATATCATTATTACTAATAATATTTTCTTTATTTATTAATTTTGAGTGTCTATTTATTTTTTTGTGGGTGGGTTGGGGAAGGGGTTTCGTGATGTCATGTATGTTTTGAAATTGAAAACTGAAAAAAAAAAAATATTCTAAAAAAATAAAGGCCACTAATGCCAGAAAAAATCTTAAAAAAAAAAAAAAGAAAAACCTCCGAAGAGCTTTGATGGGAGCAGAAGTGTTATCAGGACGTGAGTTTCTCTGGTTTCAGGCTCAGCGGACTCAGAACCAGAACCCTGATGTGAGCTGGAGCTGGAAACATGAAGAACGCTGCCCCCTGGTGGCCAAACCACAGTGGACGTCTGTCTTCGGTTCAGCATAGAAGAATAAACCATGAAAACTCAGGATGGTCATAACTTTGATTTTGAGACACTGGATTGTTTTTTTTAAAAGGGTTTTAATGTGTTAATGGGTCTTTTTTAAATGCTTTTCTCTAATCAGATTTTATGTGAAAGCATTTTAATGCATATAATTCATGTAGATTATTTATTTTTTTCTATTTTCATTTGTTGCTAAATACATTTCTGCTGCTCTTTGATGATATAAAAATAAACAAGTGTTTTAAAGTGAGACAGAGTGAAAAATTAACATCCAGAATCATTCAGGAAAACTGTCTGTTCAGAGGTCAAATGTGATTTAAAGTTGTCTGCAGACATCATTAACAAGTGAAACTTTCCTCAGGTACATTTACGTCATCTGAAAATAATCTGAATAATCCAGAAATGGGGTTTTAGTGGACAGAGTTTCAGTCCATGAACAGCTTCCGTCTCACTCCAGTTTAGCTCCAGTCCAGACCAGCCTCGTGGTCCGCCGTAAACCAGTCCAACCAGCTCATCGCTCCAGACGGCTCCACTCAGCCGGAGGGTCTCTGGGTCCTCTGGGCTTCTGGACGCGGCAGTTAAACCCTGAAAAAACGGACATACAAGAAACAGTTAAAACTGCACAGAGATGGAGGTTGAGACGGCAGCTTTGATGCCATCCAGCAGCATCTCCAGCCTCCACGAGCAGGAAGCAAACAAGTAAAACAATAAACTGGACCTCAGGTCTGCCTCAACGCTTAGACGTCCAAAACTGTCACCAGGAAAACTCTCTACGTCTTTAAAACTTTAGGAGGACTCGGAGAACCTTTAATGACTCAATGTGAGCTGTAATTCTGTTAGTTGACCTGTTAGGAGTCTGTTCCTGCACAGGAGACAAAATACAAGCTTTTTTCTTCAATATATGGATGATCTACTGGAGTTATTGTCGTTTATTTCAGGGATAATGGAAACGCTCCTACAGTCGTTCAGATTCTTAGTTTGCATCTAAGGGGGTGTTGGGGGAGGGGTGTAAAGCATAAATGTGTCCGTGCTCACTCACATGTACCAAGGAAACTGTCACCACCATTACCATCACCACTCTCCTTATCTTAATCCGTCTGGAATCCTCCCGCTGGTGAGAAGACGCCAGCTAACTCCCACCACCCAGGACCAGGCTGGCCCCGAAAGGACCCTTGCCCCCTTTAACCTGATAAACCCGACGAGGATGCCGGCGTCCTCATTGTGTAATAATTTTGTCTAAAAATGACTCATACAGAATGATCACTTCATCTGTCATAGCTGTTGAATACTCGTGATCATTTATTGAGATTTAGTGTCAATAAATGTTATTACTTATAACTAAAGCACTTTTTTGCAATTCAGTACCATATTAGAAGTGTAAAAACATTTTGTTTGATTTCCGATTGTAGATTTTCAAGCAGAGGAATCATCTTCCCGAAACAAAGATGGTTTCGTTCGAATTTCCAGTGACTCTCTTTGCAATGCATTTGATTGACAGCTACAAGGCAGACCTTAGATTAGTCATTTCTGCCTTTTAGAGCATAGATCAACCTTTCCAATGACGTATTGCATGTGTAATTCGACGTTATCTGAGCCGTTTTATGCCTGCGCCTAACGGTGCGCCCCACCAGTCCTGCATGTGCTCATTTACGCAGAGCGCTCAGCGGTGCAAGCAGCAAAATAACTTGCGTAAAATAAGATAACTTACTTCACGGTTAAATGACTAAAAGTAAGTCAAAAACACGTTTTAGTGTCCAGGAGGCACTGGAGAAGATTTTTGAGGACTCTTCAGACAGTGAACATTATTCCTGCCCCCTCCCTGCTTGACCTTCATGCAATTGAGCCCTCATAACCTCAAAACCTTAACTGTAACATATATTTTAAAAAAGTATATATGCTCCACATATATAGTATATATATATATCATATATATATGTAGTCATCAAATATATTATGAATTGGTGGTTTTTACACAGTTATGTATGTTAGTATGTGGTTTATGGTAATACCAAAAACTAGTTGTAAATTTAAAATGGCAAAATTGTGACTATTTTAACTCAAACTGATGAAAAATACCAAAATGTAAAGGAAAAAGTACCTATTGTCTCAGAATATCATTTTGGTTACCATGTGTTCATTTGGAGTCTCCAAAGGCCTTTTTGGAGCTGCGCCTAGATTTTTTAATGAAAAGACCACTGTAAAATGGTCATATATTGTGCTATCTTCTTCAAATTTGAAACACATGTTCAGTTATAGTGTGCCTACAGCCTCATAGTGTCATTTACCATTTCAGATGAATTTCCAGACTATTATTCATCCTGAAAGTCATTTTTTATTTCAGGCGGAACAAAATTTTAAATTTTTTACTGACTTCAGAGGTCCTTTACTCTGTCTCTGTATCACCTAGAGTGTTCCTGATAGTTTTATAAGAAACTACAGAGTGTCTTCTTTATGGAACACTTTAATGCATCCATGTGGACAGAACAGTTTAGAAGTTACAATCATTTTAATTTGGGTATGTCATTTTAGGCGTTTTGCTAAAAAAAGGGGGTCAGGGTTTATCAAGTTAAAGGTCAACCCCTGCTGGTTGACCTTTAAAGTTACGGTCAGTTCGTATCCTGATGACATGGATCTACGTTCCTGTCCTGCAGTAAGCTCGGCTCATCGTTTAATACCAGTCAAACTTTTCAGCTGCTACAAACACACGGCTAACTGGTCCTGAGGACAAATGTGGAGGCAGCAGGTAGGAACCCTATGACCTCCCCTGAAAGTCTTTGGTGGACCAGGGGAACCAACCTCCTAGGAACGTGACCAGCGATCTCTGGGCTGAATGACGGGGGTTTGGGGGTGTGGCCGTGAGCTCGCAGTGGGCGTGTGCAATGTGAAAGCTTAGAAACAAAGACCGCACCTTTTCAGGATGAGTCCAGACTGTGAAGGTGGTTCTTACCGATGCCTCCGACTGAACAGAAACTGGTGACGTCTGATGCTGAGGACAAGTCCTCGTAACCGTCATCATCGTTGTCAGCAGCTGCCGCTGAAAGGCGTTCACCTGGAGGAGAGAAGAGACACGTGTTCAGACCAGGAACTGCTGCCCAGTCCTTGAACCACCCATGGAGGCGTCCACCCTACCTGCCAGCAGACGGCGCTCCTCCCTGGGCCTGTGGCCGCTCGGCTGGGCCGTGTCATAGATGGGCTTGGCTGAGAGCGGCAGGCTCAGCTTTTTATCCCGAGGTTTCACCGTGCTGTAGAGGGGAGGTGCTGAAGGCTCCACGGAGACGTTGTCATAGTGATGGGAGGTGGGCAGCGTCCTGGGAGCAGAACAGGAAGATGACTGACGTCTCCTTGAACCACCGCACCACAAAGCGTAAAAGCAGGTTCAAATACCAGTGTCGGACTACGAACACATCAGTGACGGAGACGCTAGCTCACAGAGACGCAGTGATGTCACAGCTGAGAAGTAGGGGTGAGTATTGGCAAAGACCTCACAATACGATACTTGGGTCACAGTTCAATATTATCACAATATCGCAATATCCCGATATATTGCGATATTCTACCCAGTTAATATCAAAATTAAAAGTAGAGATGAAAAATCAAGTTGCTAAATATGTTAATCAGATGATATTGATCATTCAGAGGACAAACGGAGTCAAAACTATTTGCTTCAAAACAACCTATTTATTGTTTATTATTAGTGTTTTTTCATATTTAATAAATATATAAAAAAAATAAATAGAATAAAATGTTCCTAAAAAATTTATATTGAAAAATCTGAAAAATCGATATTATATTGGGCGGCCGAAAATCGCGATATATTGCCAAATCGATTTTTTTTCACCAAAGTGACCAAAGTATTATGATACATATCGTATTGCGAGGTCCTTGCCAATACTCACCCCCAGTTCTGGACTGTTGTAAAGTCTTCCTTTCATTCTTTGAGCAGCGCCGTTTTAGTCATGATGACTTGAAACATTTCGTGTTTTGCATTCTCGATTCATCCACCCTCTGAGTCACATCCTGATCACCGCCCACGCCGAGCTCAGCGGACGGCGCTGCCAGGTGTGGGTGTTGAATTACCTGCTTCCATCACCGGACTTGTTGACGGTGGAGTAGATGGGGCTTGTTTGGGGCGACTGGGGTTGTTTGGACTTGTTGACCACGGCGTACGTATCACTCATGTTCCGCTGCTTCGATGGTCTGTAAACAGGCAGGAAGAACCTCAGTCACACAAACTTCAGGATGTTTCAGTCATTTCGTCTTCTCCACTGATGACCTGAGTGACTCAGACAGACACACAAGATGGACCCAACTGCAGGAGATCAGGAGGCAGGAGTCACGAAACAATATGGCCTCTCAGACACTGGACACACTGAGCTCCAGTCATTCAATCCACATGTGGAGGTGGTCTGGGACACGTGACCACATCCTCTCAGCAGCCTAAACAGAATGCATGCTGGGCCGTTCTGAAGGACCGCCTACATAGCTGACATCATCATCTTCATTCATGCAAGGATGGTGCCACATTGATGCACGAAGCTGTAACAACCGACAACAACACTCAACCACCACGTCATTGACTCGTCAAGTGTTTTAATTTGCCTTCTAACTTCCAACATATCGTACGAATCATCTGCTAAATGAAGCCGCAAGAAGACGAGGTGATCTTCTTTTTCCTGGCAACTAGACGTAGTTTGGCGTGTTGCTCCCTCCCAGCCAACATCTGTATGTGAGGCACATCTGAGACATAAATGGACCATGGTCCACAGGTTCCATGCTGGTCCGAAGTGAACTCCTCGCAGCGGTGAAGCTCAAGGACAAGGGCCCAAAATGGGTCCCTTATCTGGTTCAGCTCATGTTAATCTACGAATAATCTGTCCGTCCATCTTTATTTCTGTTATTGCTGCTAAAATAATAAATAAAACGAGCACCGCCAGAGCTGAAACGAGAACTGGCAGAGCTCCAACTGAGCGCCAGCGTGACCCTCAGTCAGCCGACCCTGGAATCTTTATCAGAGCTGGGTCCCGGCAGAGGTTGGGGGCCCACCAGGATGGTCCTTTAGCTGGAGGACCCGGCTGCTGCCAGGGCCGGTGGTCAAGCAGCTAGAAGCCGTACACCGGCTAGCTCAGACAGCAGCTTTCAGCCACGGATGACCAAAACTGTTTTTAAAAAAATTGGCTGTAAATAGGTTTACATCTGCTGCAAAGCTGGACATTTTAACGGGGGAAGTGAACTGACTGACATTTGAAGCCAACAAACTGTTAATGGCTCGTTAACCCCTTACCGCGCCTGTAAAATTAGCTTAAAACGCCTATCCAAGGCATACCCATAGTAAATTGAAAGCTGTTCTTGAACAGTTTATAGCACATGGATGGTTTTGGTCTCTTTTGAAAGGTAACACTCTGAAGTTTTTTCCCCCAACTGTCAGAATCACTGTAAGTGCTACTAGCATTGAGTAATCTAAGTTTGAACACACTGAAATAGAAGTTTTTTATTTCTGCCTGAATTTTAATTTTTGTAAACAGATGTCTGCAGATGAGTGCAGCTGTGACTTATTAGCTGAAAAACACAATGGGACCACAGCATGAAGCCTTACCTTGTGCAAGTTCAAATTTGATAACAATACTACAAAAAATGAGTATTTTAATGAGTATGTCTAGGTGGTTCCAAAAATGTCCATTTCGAGACTCCAAAAGGACACTTGGATAACCATGGCCACATACCTCGGATAAAAGTCATAACTGCCTTTTACAACACAGTAAACACAGAAAACTATTCACATATTTACACACATTTACAATTATAACCAATTACAGGTTATTTACAGCATTTTTTACATAAACATAATTTCATAAATGACGCATTGACGCAAGTTTTGACTGGGCTGCGTTACGCAGGTACTTCCTGGTTGTGTGTTTGTCTCCGCCCCCTGAAGCAACACATCGCTGTGTTCAGAATTTCATTGGCTATACAATGCAACAGTCATCAGCACGACTGGTTCTAACTGGCTCAGTTTTTACATGACACAATGGGAGCATTGGCTTCCTTTCAACGCTGGCCCTCATTGGCTATTGTAGGCTGTGGACAGGACAGGGAAGCTGCTATATGGCCGTATGAGGTGTCAATCTAAAGGTCAGCTGACCCCCTTAATTTTAAAACAAAGGAATGCATTATCTAACACACGCAAACGCAAGTGAGAGCGAACAATAACCGGAACTTCTGGAACGTCGACTGGTTCCAGAAGTTCCAGAAATGATGCAGCAGCTGTTTGTGGATATTTACTGGTATAATAATGCATTTTGGACTAAATACTTTACTGGATTGAATCGACTGGACCTTTGTGAATGTAACCAGACCATTTTTGTGGGAATATTTTTGATCGGACGAGTTTTATAAGGCTTATAAGGTGAGTTGCGTCGATTTCGTAACTGTTTGTTTGTGTTGTGACACAGGCGTTGATTGTACCTGCTGTTATGATTATATCCTAAAATGGTTTGCATTGATTGAATCACAAGAATCTTAGCTTTCCAAAGATATGTCGCATGACTACCTCACGTAACATATGAGCTGTGTAAATTACGATATAGTTTTGTAAATTATGGAAATTACGGACCGTCGGAATGGTAACGGGTTAATGCCAGGTGTGAAAAAAAATGCCTCTAGATTTGTCGACTGGTGCCTGATTGATCCCGCATGGATGTTAATACCAGGTCTAAGCAGAGCCATAGAGGCCACAGAAAACACACCTTCAAAATAAAACAGGAAGTCAAGAAAACCAGCAAAATAAAACAAGAGAACAGAAGGAGTAAAAGAAACGAAGACTAATCGAAGCAAACAGCTAGCAGAACATTTTTATTTCTGAGCTTTTTTGGAACAAAGCACTTTTACATAAAATCTATGAATCAAAATTTCAACAAGACACTTTACAGTCCACGAGTTCGTCACCAGGTGTGGTCTCTACAGAAACTCTGCAGTTTTATTTCAGAAACGCAGGATGAAGGTGGAGAGCTGAGTCACGCTCTCACACAAACACAAACTCGTCTTCCTCCAGAACAGAAACGAGCAGCAGAAGTCATGAAGTCTGCAGTTATGAAACTCAGACGTGTGAAAGCACCGTCACTGCGGGGAGAGTCCCCAAAAATAAAACCAGACCAAGCTGAAACCGAGGACAAAGGAACAGCAGATGGTGCGTGTGTGTGTTCATCATCACTCTTCTTTGTTTCTTCTGTCCTTCTCTGGCGGTTTCAGGTCAAGGTTTGGCCGACACACATCTCCATCATCCTCCAGCAGTTGTGACACCACTGGTTTCCCTCCTGGTCTCCATCAGTCAGGGTTTCCTCTGCACTCTAAACCCTCTAAAGCGTCCCGTTTCTCAGTGAAGATAGCTGTTTCTCTGCCTTCTCATCAACTACCACAATCAGCCTGTCTATGTTGGCTCCGCCCCCTTTGGTGCAGAGCAGTACTGGGCTTGAAATGGGTATGGGTCCTTCATGGGGCCACATATATGGGGCCAATGAGCCAGATGGACACGGGACATGAAACATCTCCTTCACAGGATAAAATACACAACTCTGAAACCCACGTAGACCCACTAAGAGTCCATACAGGCAAACGCAGGTGGGGCCACTATACCAAGGTTATTATCGTTAACGAAAAAGAATGAAACAACGAAAACTAGAATTGAAAAAACATTTTTGTTAACTGAAACAAAATAAAAACGAGAGTTTAAAAAAAATTATAACTAACTGAAACTGTATTATGTGTTTATAAAACAAACTAAAATTAACCATAATAATGTCAAAAACGTCCTTCGTTTTCGTGTTTGTAATTTTTTTTCCTCAAACGTTTGAAATCTATTAACTGCACCCCGCCGTACATCAACAACTGCAAAAAAAAAAAAAAAGTTATCAGCAGTGATGGCTGCGGCAAAAGTTGGGAGAAAGCGTCTCAGTCCTATTTGGGATTTCTTTGACTATGACTGTGTTAACGATAGAAATAAGTGCCTTGTTGTAGAAGCAGGTGATACAATGTGTGGAATACTTCTCAAGGAGAAAAACCCACGAATCTGAAAGTCCATTTGAAAAGCTCGCACAAGAAAGCTAACCAAGACTAGCTGGATAAGCTAGCCTAAGCTAGCCCCCTGGAAAGAAGGCTAACCTAGACTACCTGGATAAGCTAGCCTAAGCTAGCCCCCTGGAAAGAGAAGCTACAGCTGCAGGCCAGTCAGTGTTGGGAAGGAACGGGAGAAAACAGCAACTATAATGGACTGTTTCCACCGGAGACCAGATAGCTACTGGTCAGTAAATACGCAGGAACACCACAAGCAGGAAGACGCATTGATAAATATGTTTATTGAGACCTGAATGTAAACACGACTATGTGATTCGATAGCCTTCAAAAAGTTCAGTGCTTCACTCCAACCAAAATTACCACCCTAATTTACAAAATAAAACTAACACTAACACTGAAACTAACAAAAACTAAAACTAAGTATTACAAAAAAAAAAAACGAATAAAAACTAGCAAAACTACTCTAAAAACAAATTAAAATTAACTGAATTTGGAAAAACTAAACTAAAAACTAAATAAAAACTAAAACTAATGGAAAATCCAAAACTATTATAACCCTGCACTATACAGGTGGGCCCATTTAGGAGCCCGTGTGGGGCCCATATTGATGTGCTGATGCTCAAATCACTGAGAGCACCAACCAGGTGGAGACAGACTGAAACTGACCAAAAACTGGTTAAAGTGAGACACAAAGTTGTCAAACACACCCAGGAGACACATCTGAAATGATTCTAGAAACACACAACATCCTCAGGGACACTCCCACAAGAAGACGAGACAGCTTCAAGAACAGACGATGACGCCAGGAGGTGGTCCCAGCGGCTCACCTGGAGACAGGAACCAGTGCAGGTGAGGACGTCGTGAAGCTGCTTCACAGACCGAGAGCAGAGACGCTGCTCACGTTCTCTCCTCAGCCATTCATGAGCCAGCCTCCAGGAGTTGGACCAATCAGAGCACAGCTGAGCCGACTCTGGACAGCGTCTCCTTGTGAGGACCTCCAGTCCTGTTAATGTGACTTTCATCGTGTTCAAAACTGAGACTGAGTCTGCAGCTGCTGAGGATATTTGCATCTCTGCAGGAAGTTTACCTGCTCTCCACTTCCTCCTGCCGCAGCGTGACCACGGTCGTCATGGTTACCACGGCTGAGACCAGTCTGAAACCAGTCTGGTCAGTGGAGGGAGAGAACAGCGTCTGATAGTGTCCATGTCCTCCTCTCTTTGTTCCCTACTTCCAGCTTCTCCTCACACTCTCCTGTTCTTTGTTTCACACAGCTTCACACCACTTCCTCTCCTCTCTTGTCAACCTTCTTCACCTCTCTTTTCTCTTCTTCACTCCGTCCATCGCCATGTCTCTCTTCTTTTTCTCACCGCCTACATTTCCCTCCCTCTTCCTGTCACAGGGAGTTAGGGTTAGAGTTCGGATGACACAAAATCACATCAGCAGGATGCAACCAAACCCCTGAGGAACCTTCTGCAGATGTAGACGTCATCCCAGCGTTGACCTCCACCTGTCTATATAGACGTCATCCCAGCGTTGACCTCCACCTGTCTATATAGACGTCATCCCAGCGTTGACCTCCACCTGTCTATATAGACGTCATCCCAGCGTTGACCTCCACCTGTCTATATAGACGTCATCCCAGCGTTGACCTCCACCGGTCTATATAGACGTCATCCCAGCGTTGACCTCCACCTGTCTATATAGACGTCATCCCAGCGTTGACCTCCACCGGTCTATATAGACGTCATCCCAGCATTGACCTCCATCTGTCTATATAGACGTCATCCCAGCATTGACCTCCACCTGTCTATATAGACGTCATCCCAGCGTTGACCTCCACCTGTCTATGTGGACGTCATCCCAGCGTTGACCTCCACCGGTCTATGTAGACGTCATCCCAGCGTTGACCTCCACCTGTCTATGTAGACGTCATCCCAGCGTTGACCTCCACCTGTCTATATAGACGTCGTCCCAGCGTTGACCTCCACCGGTCTAATAGACGTTGTCCCAGCGTTGGCCTCCACCTGTCTATATAGACGTCGTCCCAGCGTTGACCTCCACCGGTCTATATAGACGTCATCCCAGCGTTGACCTCCACCGGTCTATATAGACGGTCATCCCAGTGTTGACCTCCACCTGTCTATGTAGACGTCGTCCCAGCGTTGACCTCCACCTGTCTATGTAGACGTCATCCCAGCGTTGACCTCCACCTGTCTATATACACGTCATCCCAGCGTTGACCTCCACCCTGGGGCGCCGAAAAGGGGGGGTAAAGGATACGGATTATAGGGGCCCATGATTGAGGGGGGGCACAGAGAGGCCCCTAATGATGATCAAAAATAGCATCAACAAATTTCGCCGCTGTGTTGGGGGGCCCGGTAAAGATTCTTTTCATGGGGCCCAAAATCCCTAGCGCCGCCCCTGCCTCCACCTGTCTTTATAGACGTCATCCCAGTGCTGACCTCCACCTGTCTATATAGACGTCATCCCAGCGTTGACCTCCACCTGTCTATATAGACGTCATCCCAGCGTTGACATCCACCTGTCTTTATAGACGTCATCCCAGCGTTGACCTCCACCTGTCTATATAGATGTCATCCCAGCGTTGACCTCCACCTGTCTATATAGACGTCATCCCAGCGTTGACCTCCACCTGTCTTTATAGACGTCATCCCAGCGTTGACCTCCACCTGTCTATATAGACGTCATCCCAGCATTGACCTCCACCTGTCTTTATAGACATCATCCCAGCGTTGACCTCCACCTGTCTATATAGACGTCATCCCAGCGTTGACCTCCACCTGTCTATATAGACGTCATCCCAGTGTTGACCTCCACCTGTCTATATAGACATCATCCCAGCGTTTACCTCCTCCCGTCTATATAGGTGTCTCTGGGATATCTACTATCTGTTACGGTCCCAAACCGGGTTGTGAACCCGCAGCCTTCCGCCTCTGGGGCCCCTGGGCACAACCCACTGCGCCACCTTCAACCCTCGACATAGACACTCAGATCCACCTCTGTTTCACCTTCCCATCTGACGAGCAGCAGAGGTGTGGCACTGCACACCTGTACCTATTCAGTCATCAACACCACAGCCTTCAAAAGCTCTGCATTCAACCAGACTCGTCCCCAGATCTTCCCATACAACAACAACAAATTCTTCTTTCTTCGCTCAGAAGAGTATTCTTGAGTTCACTTGCTGTGGTAGCTGTGTTTATAACCAGCCTCTCTTTCTTCCTTCAGATCCCGTCATCTGCAGTGCCACGTCCTTGCCTTCACCGTTCCTCCAACTGGACTGTTGGTTTTGGTTGCCGAACCTCAAGTCCACCTATTGCTTGCTATTGGGAAAATAAACTTCAGAACTCCCTTTCTGTCTCCTGTGTGGTTGCATTTGGGTTCAGAAAACAACCCAATCCCTAACACTAAAGCCGGGCATACACTGTGCGATATTTTAAATCGTTTGATTCAGCCCTATCTCACACTGCACGACTAGATCGCTGAGTTCAAAAGTTCGCAGCCCACGAGTAATGCTCTCACACTGTACGGCCCGATGCTCTGATGCGACTTGACTGCTTACACTATACGTTCAGAATAGGTGCGTTCAAGATGAACGCAGGTGCGTTCGAGATGAGCCAGGCCTGCGCAGAATCGATCACCGGCGGTCGGCGCTCAATGCATGCCGGTTATTTTAACTTCAATCAGCGATCGAGGACACTTTATCTAAGAACGTGGTCTGCAAACTACAGGTAACATACAGGTGATCTAACGGGAAGTGTCTCCTCCTGTATGTGCTGGAAACTGTCCGACTTGACTGCAGCTTTTTGTCTCCACCTCCTGCTGCGACCGCCTGATCTCGTCTACTCGCCAGGCGAGGCGCAGTTCATCTCAAACGCACCTACTACTTCTACTGTGCGATACCTTCACGAGGAGCGACCAGGATTTCAAACAAGTTTGATTTCCTTGCGAGCACACGACTTGTGATCGGGAGCTCGTCGGGAGGTGTTGATCTCTCGTCGTTACCCCACGTATACTGCACGAAGCACGACCCACGATAGGGTCGAAATTCGGCCCGATCCAAAAAATACTCGCACGACTGGAAAATCGGCTCAAAACGAGATGACAGTCGCACAGTGTATGCCCGGCTTAACATGCTGACCTGCAGTCTGATCCTCTGACCACCTCAGTGTTGCTGTTTATATCGTCATCTCTGTAGTTCATGGACTAACAATGAATCAGTCAGAATAGAAGAACATGGAATTATTTGTTCTCCAGCTAACAGATAATTACTACTAATATGTTTTGTCCTATATTGCCAAGATATCTGTGCCTCTCCTCTCTCTGTCCTGTCTCCCTCCTCTTTTCTTTCTTTATCCAGCTGATCCAGGTCCTGATCAAGGTTTCGTCCTCTTAAAGGGCAGTTTTTACATGACACTGTTTGGCTTAAAGGTTTTTCTCCCATTTAGGGAGTTTTTTTTAATTTACTTGCCATTTTTCTTTGATTAGGATTTAATACTATAATTTTAATTAATGATATTTACTCTGGGGACATGATTTCTGGATTTCTGAAAAGGACAACTTGCGTTGTATTTGACGCTATACAAATAGGATAGGCTCCAGCAGATCCCCATGACCCTTCAGAGGATGAAACGTGTATAGATAATGGATGGATGGATGGCTATAAAAATAAAATTGAATCGTATTGAATTGAATTGAACTGAATTGAATTGAATTGAATTGAATTGAATTGAATTGAATTGAATTGAATTGAATTGAATTGAATTGAACTGAAGTGAATTGAATAAACAGAGGAACTCCTGCAATAGTCGGGGCCAGTACATGTTCTCAGGTAGCCTCCGTCACCTTCTGGGTCGTTTTTCTGCATAACTTAAAGTAAGTTCTTTGGATAATTAGGAGGAAAAAAGCTAAATATCACTTTAGATAAGGCTAAATGCTAAATACTACATGATATTAGGGAACATGTGATGTCACAGTTGAAAGCTGAAATGTCGATGTGACTTGAGCTATTTGATCAGATACTTTAGAATCTGGAGTTGACGTCTCTCTGATTTGTGGATAAAACTGACCGACTTCTCTGCATCTGAAATAGTGAGGTTTCATCTGACTGGTCAAATATAAAAATATATATATTTATTCACATTTAGATTGTAAATCCACAGCAACACCAGGCCACCGTTTACTGCGATATTTCCTTCATGTGGCATGAAATAACTTCGACTTACATTTACCTCCATTTTAAAGCCTCCTGTCACGTCAAAGATCACTGATCTAGGAAAGTAGCAACATGAAAAGATCTAAACTAAAACCCCTCAACCCATCAGCTTCCGCTCCTCCACCACTTCCACCTTTGCTCCTCCATAACATTTTAGTGGATATTGTTGTTTTACAGTGTTTTTATTCTTTTATTTTATTAGATGCGTTTGCTTGTGACTGGTTACTTTTTATTTTATTTGTTTCGGCCTGAACGGTGGCTGAGGTCGTTTTCAACGCGTCACAGAAATAAACTGTGACTTTGACTCCCTCCGTGTGTTTTCTTCTCCCTCCTACTCATCCCTTGCTTTTCCCATCTTTCATTGCCTTCCCCCGTGTTTTACAGCTCCCCCCCCCCCCCCGGCTCCTGTGCCCAGGTTTCCACGGTAACATGGGAACATACGGAGATGGTGGGATGATGACTGAGAGATGGTGGTGACAACGTGTTAATCCAACACCTCAGGGTGAAACATCGCGTCCGCCCCTCTGCGTGGACAGACAGACGGACGGACAGACAGACGGACAGACAGGTGGACAGACAGGTGCGGAGACGGATGGACATGCAGGCAGGTGGCAGGTACCTGTTGATGAGGGAAGTGAGCGGTGTCGTGTTCCTCCTCACTTTTGTCTTCAGCTGAAAACAGAAAAGGATTCGGATCAGTTCAGAAACGTTTACAAATGTTTTTGAAGACTGAGTCCTGGAGATGAAGGAATGAAGACCATTAAAGCTCCTCCCGACACGTTTAAGATGAGTTTAAGACCTGTTTGAATAAACTCAGGATCATCACCGTCTCTTTCAGAGCTAATATCTGTCTGGATTCATGCAGCGAGAAACTTTTCAGTCTAGAAATCCATCTCACATTATCTCACCCTTCACCGGAGCAGCACCGATGTTCCTGTTGTGTAGAAGAGTCTGTAGACAGATTTTTGAAGTGGCAGATCGAGTCATCTGAGGTTTCCCAGGTACCAAACTATAAAGCTGCCTTTATTTATGTAATTAAGGGTATTAATTACTGTGATCCCTTATTTTTAATGGGGACAGGCACCCCCCAGCGAAAATCAAAATCCACGAACGAGAGCTGGAGCCCCCCGGGCCTAAATAATGTGTTAAAATATGTTTAAAAACCGTTAAAAAAAAGTAGCGAAACAAGACAAAGGCTCAACATTGGTCTTTCTGTTACCTTCACAGCCTCTGGTCTCTGAACCGTAGTAAAGAAACCGCTGGTATTGTGCTATTTTTGTCTCGTAATTAGCGGCTAACACGCTAACAACAACATAAGAAACAGTCCAGTTTTCTCTGCATGGAACAAGCACTTTATTCTGGCACTGCAGGAACTTGTAACATCACACAGGTTGTATTGTTGGGCTCCTGTCGGTTAACAGAGAATGTAAATCTATACACACTGGGCTGCTGTTGATGCTCACTACACTTTTCATCTAACCTCATTTTCATTCTGCCGTCCCACGACACACACTACATTACCCATAAGGCCACATCATTACCCATAAGGCTACCTTCTTAAAGGGACCAGGCTGGCTCACAGCATTTCTTCACTGTGAGAGAACGCGCACAACATCCTGTGATGTTTCTGCAATTTTTTCTTGATTTTTTATTATATTATATATTTTGGAAAAATCCGCCAATAACTAAAACCGCGGAACTCAGAGTGTGAACTGGCGAGGGATTGCTGTATTGTTGAGTAGAACTGTTCTGGGTGTGTTTGTGGGCTACATACGGTCCTCAGTACTCTGGCTTTAATGTGCGTCTGAACAGAAAGTCTGAAACAGGAAAAAAAGCTTCTGCTTCGTCTCAGAAACTTGGGATCACGTGAATCTAGTGGAGTTTTCCTCTGGACTCTGATTTCTGATGATCAAACGCCGACGGCCCGGCCGAGTTCAGAGCCGGGCTGCAGAACGTGAAGTTGTTTTTTTCACTGCTCTTCGACGGCCGGCTCGGCGAGCTTTCGTCTCAGAGCGGTCATCCTGACACCGTCGTGATCCATGGAGTCTGAGCTTTAACCAGCTAACAGGCCGGTGTCCACAGCTGGTCACATGCTCTGCTCATGTACCTGCTTGGCGCTGGACCGGTGCTGCGTTCAGGTGTAAACGGGTTTGTGGGATTAAACTGGGCTGTTTCCCCTGTTTCCTCTGGTGTGCTACATGGGTTCATCCTGTCCTGATTTGTCTTAATGAAGATGTGTAAATGACGTCTGCATCATCTGTCCCGAGGGTGCTCTGCAGGAAAAGGTGTGTAGCGGCCAACAACGCCGTAACAGCGTGATCATTTAAATGAATGATGAACGACTGCAGTCCCATTTATGTATCAAAACATTATCAGCTCCTGGTATTACATTTTCATGCTGGGACTCCAACGTAATAACTTATTACATTATTGGTGCACAAACTTCATTATATTGATGGAAAGTTGTCACGTTATCGGGCTGATTACGTTTTAAGTCACTGCAGGATGAAATCTTCATTTTCACTGAGCAGGAGACTCAGAGGGAGCCGATCTGAACCAGGACTCAGAAGATGAACTGGTCTTTGTTGGAGCGTTGACGTAGCGACAGATGTTTGTCTGAGGAACTCAACAGGCTGCAGATGTTTGACACAAGCAATGAGATCCCCCACCTCTGCACCAAGCTGTCACCAGATCCACCAGATCATCTGAGGTCAACAAAGAGAAAGACTGAAAGACTAAAAGTCTGTGTTTGAAAGTATAAGATTTGGAGAAAAAAAAGAAACCAATGTTGTTGAGAGTCATTTCAGATCTTCACCCACTCGTTCTCAGTCATCTCAGGTCACGTAGCTTCTCTGAACCCAGAGGTTGAAAGTTTGCAGAACTTCCGTCTGCGTTCACAAGTGCAGCTGAAAGGAAGTTGCATAACTTTTTTGTTTCTTTCTTTTTAATGCACCACCACAATAGATTAGAAATAACAGATCTGATGAAAGAAATGAAAAACGATCCCCTAAATTACGAGGAATCAGAAGTCTGGAGTCCGTGGACATCACCGGACCAGGAGATGGAGATACTTCAGCAGACCTGGAAACACAGATCTGAATACAGATCAAAGACAGACCCAAACCCAGATCCAAATCCAGATCTTAATCCAGATCCTAACAGAGATCCAAAACCAGATCCTAACACAGATCCAAACCAAGACCCAAACACAGATCCTAACAGAGATCCAACTGAGATCCAAACCTAGATCCAAATGTCAGATCCTGACACAGATCCAAACCCAGATCCTAACACAAATTGGAATACAGATTCAACACCAGATCCAAACCCAGATCCAAACCCAGATCCTAACACAGATCTAAACCAAGATCTTAACACAGATCCAAACCCAGATCCAAACCCAGATCCAAACCCAGATCCCAACACAGATCCAAAACCAGATCCAAACACAGATCCAAACCCAGATCTTAACCCAGATCCTAACCCAGATCCAAACACAAATTCGAATACAGATCCAAAACCTGATCCAAAGCAAGATCTTAACACAGAGCCTAACACAGATCCAAACCCAGATCCTAACCCAGATCCAAACCCAGATCTTAACACAGATCCAAACCCAGATCTTAACACAGATCCAAACCCAGATCCAAACCAAGATCCTAACCCAAATTTAAACCCAGATCTTAACACAGATCCAAACCCAGATCCTAACACAGATCCAAACCAAGATCCAAAACCAGATCCAAACCTAGATCCTAACACAGGTCCAAACCAAGATCCAAAACCAGATCCAAACCTAGATCCAAACACAGATCCAAACCCAGATCCTAACCCAGATCCAAACCCAGATCTTAACACAGATCCAAACCCAGATCTTAACACAGATCCAAACCCAGATCCAAACACAGATCCAAACCAAGGGTGAATTCCAATCCCTCCCTTAACCCTCAATCTCAACCCTCAATCTCAAAAATGTGCGCTCCCGCTAAGGGCAAGTGCTGTCCCAATTCTAAGGGAAGTCAAGTTGAGGGACGAGTTTGAGGGCTGTATCGCCCTCAATATTAAGATTTTCCGACACCACCCTTGGGAGTAAGGGCTACACAGAAGCTAGCTACAAACGTAAGTATCTTCGTATATCTTAAAGATATAAATGTTACGAAACCATTTTATTGTGTTTGTTTGAGATTTTTTTCATGGATTAACATCGTTGTTGCGTAACATTAATTTTTTTACTTTAAGATGTTTGCCGCCGGACCGGCGGTCCCGTTGGCTTCACGTTGTACTCGTCGGTGGTCCTGGTACATTATTCAGTCCTCCGTCGCTACACAACAAGGTATACAAGTAACGTGAAGCCGACCCGGACCGCCGGCAGTCCTGGTCCCGTCAGCGGTCCAGGTCGGCTTCACGTTACTTGTACTCGTCGGTGGTCCCGGTCCGCCGTCCCGGTCCCGTCGGCGGTCCGGGTCGGCTTCACGTTACTTGTTTACCTTGTTGTGTCTATTGTGTTATTTGCTAATATTATTTAGAGAATATACAGCGCTCTTTTCAATGTTATCCCTGTGTCATTTCAGGAAATACAGAGACAACACGGCTCTGATACATTTCAGTCTGATGACATAACTGCACTCGAGGGGTGTCCCATTTCTAAGTCACAAGATAGCCCTTACACTTACTTTCAAGGGTTAATATTGAGGGCCAAAAATTGAGGGTTAAGAGCGAGGGTTGAGATTGAGGGTTAAGAGAGGAATTGGAATTGGCCCCAAGATCCTAACCCAAATTCAAACCCAGATCTTAACACAGATCCAAACCCAGATCCTAACACAGATCCAAACCAAGATCCAAAACCAGATCCAAACCTAGATCCTAACACAGATCCAAACCAAGATCCAAAACCAGATCCAAACCTAGATCCAAACACAGATCCAAACCAAGTGTTGGGTCACCGCCTGCCACTCCGCTGCCTCAGCCTCATCAGGCTGACACGCCCAGCACCTCTCAGCGTGCTGCCAGGGAGCTGCGCGCTCGGCAACGGGAGCGGGCTGGCGCGCTCCACCCCACACCTGATGATCATCAGCTCATCACACACCTGCAGATCGCCACTCATCTGGTAGGAGATATATGCCCGATCACTCCTCACTTCTGTGCGAGTTCTTGCCGTTACAGCGGCTTGTGCAGCAGTGTGTTCCGTGGGCTCTCGTCTAACGTTCCTGTGTGGATCGTTCTCTTGTGTGGATATTACTCCCTGTGGATTTACCTCGTTTGTGGATTACTCACTGAACTCTCTTGTGAGTTTGTTTCCAGTGACTGCTCCTGGGTCGTGAAGGAGTTTCCTGAGGATTAGTCTCCTGAGTGGATTTTACTCACCGAACTTTCCTGTGAGTCCCTGTTTCCAGTGACTTCTCCTGGGTGGTAGAAAGGACTTCCGTTAACTCCGGTGCTGGACTTCTCAGGGTTCCTACATACTGGAGCTATATTCTCAATAAACTCTGCCTTTGTGCTCAAAACTGTTCAGTTGTTCTGTGTCGTGCTTTTGGGGTCCTCCACAAACCATAACACCAAGATCCTAACCCAGATCCAAACACAGATCAAAACCAAGATCCTAACCCAAATTCAAACCCAGACCCAAACACAGATCCAAACCCAGATCCTAACACAGATCCAAACCAAACTGTTCACGTCCATCTCCTACCTTCAGCTCCTGTCAAACACCAAATACCAACTCAGGACCTGATATCACCTCCAGACCTTTGGAGTCCCAGAAACTTTGCTTACAACTAGTGTATTTTCTAAATGGCTAATTTTCTTTTTTGTAAAACCTCTTCTATCAAATCTGCTGTGGTGGTGTATAAAAGGCACAATCATCCAAATATTAATTTGTCTTTATGTTGTGTTGTACTGCAAGCTGAAACCCTGCAGCCTAAGGAACTGACAGAGACGTGGAGGTGGAGGTTCACCAACCGACCTGTTGGACCACTGAACTGCTAGAAAGAGTTTCTGCTCTTTCAGGAAAGGTCTGCAAACCGTGACACCATCAGACAGGACCAGACCAGTTCAGCAGGTTTTTGTGGTAGAACAAGTCTGGAGGTGATTCAGCTGTCTGGGCTTTACAGCCACACCCAGATCCTAACCCAGATCTTAACACAGATCCAAACTAAGATCCAAATCCAGATCCAAATCCAGATCCAAACCCAAATTCAAACCCAGATCCTAACCCAGATCCAAACACAGATCCTAACCCAGATCTTACAACAGATCCAAATCCAGATCCAAACCCAGATCCTAAAACAGATCCTTACACAGATCCAAACTAAGATCCAAACCCAGATCCAAACCCAGATCCTAACACATATCCGAACACAGATCCAAAACCAGATCCTTACACAGATCCAAACTGAGATCCTAACACAGATGCAAACACAGAACTGAATACAGATCCAAAACCAGATCCAAACCCAGATCCAAATCCAGATCTTAACCCAGATCCTAACAGAGATCCTAAACCAGATCCTAACAGAGATCCAAACTGAGATCAAAAGACTGATCCAAAAGTCAGATCCTAGCACAGATCCAAACCCAAGTCCGAACCCAAATCCTAACACAGATGCAAACACAGATCTGAATACAGATCCAAAACCAGTTCCAAACCCAGATCTTAACCCAGATGCAAACACAGATCCTAAACCAGATCCTAAGAGAGATCCAAACCTAGATCCTAAAACAGATCCAAACACAAATTCAAACCCAGATCCTTATCCAGATCCTAACCCAAATCCTAACACAGATGCAAAGTGAGATCCAAACCCAGATCCAAAAGTCAGATCCTAGCACAGATCCGAACACAAATTCAAACCCAGATCCAAACCCAGATCCTAACCCAGATCAGAACCGAGATCGGAACACTAGAGTGTTTTTGAATATGTATGTTTACACAGATCCAGGAATTGCAGTTTTCCTGGACAGAGTCAGAGGAGCAGCTCCGGTGTGGCACCGTTGAGCACCCAGGGTGGTCCCAGTGTGGCCCCAAGGTGGCCCCGGTGTGGTCCCTGATTCCAAAGCTAAGACTCCACAGATTGCAACAGTGCCAGGATGACAAAAACCCAGAACAGAAATCAGAACCATTGATCTGTGATCTAATGTTGCTGCTGGAGATCAGTGTGGTCATTCTCCTACTAGAGGAACCAGGGAGCATCTGCCATCAGGCTCAGACTCCTCTGAGCTGTGACTCATCTCTTTGCACTGAGGTGCTTCATCTGCTCTGAGCGTCTGTTTTACATGACCGTGCTAACGGGAGAATGACGAAGCCAGATAGTAAACTGAAGAGAAAGGTCAACGGCAGAAAGAGGAACAGACACGTGTCTCCGACAGTTAACGTTTCTGTCTTTGTGCCAAAAACGCATTGTTTCAAACACCAGCAGCTCTGTGACTCACCGTGAACACAAACTGGATCAGAGGCACCAACGACAGAGCCAGAGAATAAATCACAGAGAGTTTTACGGGGCTCAGCCTGGAGTCGTGATGTCGCGGCCGCTGTCGGCATGCTGCGATCGTGAGTGGACGTACCTGTCGGCGTCCTCCATCTGCTCTCGCACTCTTTTTCAGTTTGTGTCCAGTAATTGTCTGTGTGTTTGTCTCTGACGGACCTGCAGTCAAACTGTCTGCGGCTCAGACATTTGCATACAGGAAGTGAGCCCAACGATCACGTCCTCTTTCTGCAGCTGCCTGTTTCTACTTCCTCCTCCCTCACTCCTCCAGCAGCGCAGTGGTCTGGACAGTCTTACCTCCCGTAGATTGGAGTAGGTGGGCTGGCCGGACCCCTGCAGGAGCTGCTCCAACATGGTAGCGACTGCGGTGAAGATGAACTGATACTGCTCCTGCAGGGGTAAGGGTCAGGGTTAGGGTAAGGGGGTTAGGGTTAGGATTAGGGTTAAGATAGGGGGGTTAGGGTTAGGGTAAGGAGGTTAGGGTTAGGGTAAGAGGATTAGGGTTAGGAGGTTAGGTTAGGGTTAAGGTAAGGAGGTTATGGTTAGGGTAAGAGGGTTAGGGTTAGGGTAAGAGGATTAGGGTTAGGAGGTTAGGTTATTGTTAGGGTAAGGAGGTTAGGGTTAGGGTAAGAGGGTTAGGGTTCGGGTCCGGGTTAGGGTTAGGAGGTTCGGTTAGGGTTTGGGGTTAGGGTTCGGGTTCGGGTAGGGTTTCGGGTTCGGGTTCGGGTTAGGGTTAGGGTTTTAGGGTTCGGGTTAGGGTAGGAGGTTAGGGTTAGGGTTGGGGTTCGGTTAGGAGGTTCGGTTCGGGTTAGGGTTAGGGTTCGGGTTCGGGTTAGGGTTCGGGTTAGGGTTCGGTTAGGGTTTAGGGTTCGGGTTCGGGTTCGGGTTCGGGTTAGGGTTCGGGTTCGGGTTAGGGGTTAGGGTTGGGTAGGGTTAGGGTTAAGGGGGTTAGGGTTAGGGGTTAGGGTTTAGGGTTAAGGGTTCGGGGGGTTCGGGGTTAGGGTTAGGGTTGGGGTTGGTTAGGGGGTTAGGGTTAGGGTTCGGGTTAGGGGTTAGGGTTAGGGTTGGGGGGTTAGGTTAGGGTTCGGGTAAGGGGGTTAGGGGTTTAGGGTTAGGGTAAGGGGGTTAGGGTTAGGATTAGGGTAAGAGGGTTAGAGTTAGGGTTGGGGGGTTAGGTTAGGGTTAGGGTAAGAGGGTTAAAGTTAGGGTTGGGGGGTTAGGGTTAGGGAGTTAGGGTTAGGGTAAGGGGGTTAGGGTTACGGTAAGAGGGTTAGGGTTAGGTTAGGGTTCGGGGGTTAGATTAGGGTTAGGGTTAGGGTAAGGGGGTTAGGGTTAGGGTGTTAGGATTAGAACATGCAATGCTTGATTGCCCCCAAATACAAAACCTGTTTATTTATTTAGCAGGAGGGAAGGACTGTGACCATTCAGACGGGCCTTCAAATACTCGTAAATTAACGCCAGCCAGCATTTAGTCGACTTCACAGCCTCTTGACGCTGTTTTTTAAAACCGATACCGATAACCGATAACACACACATATACCTAAGATCATTACATCAATACTATTAACAAAATCAAAAATAGTTTTAACTTTTTAAATGAACAGATTTATTTTTTTTCGAAAGAAAAATTACTGGAAAGCCTTTCAAACATTTTTTGTAAAGCTATCAAACAAACCTATTTGATATCTCACATTAACTTAAATAAGGTTTATTACTGACTGATATAAAAAATAAAGGCTCCTTGAACTGATGGAAATACATGCATCAAAATTACTTACTGAAAAAGTTTAACATTTAAAGGATTTTGGCTTGTGGTTTCATTTAAATTAATACCTTTAATTAAAGTAAATAAGGTTCAGTAGTTTTTTGTTTTTTATTTATTTCATGGAAGCTTCAGATGAGAGGAATGAAGGTGAGGAGAGCAGAGGGGAAACTGCTGCTGCCTTGAGCATCTAAGCATTAGCTTCCGTTAGCACAATATCAAAACTCCATGGAAGCGATGGTTATGTTGTAGGTGGCTGATCAGGTTTTACGTATTAAAGCTTGTGCTTCCCTCCTCGTAGAATTCACTCGGAGGATTCGTCACAAATAACCACCAAACTATCTTCTTCTGAAACTTTATCGAAGTTCCACGCCGCCATGTTTGTTGTCATCAGTGCTGTGCTGCAGGCTGCATTCAAGGTGTAATGTAAATTCCCACATTTCCTCCTTTGCTAGACGTTCTTTCAGTCTTTTCTATTTTTTCTTTTTTTTATGTGTAACATATGGGAAAATAATGCGAATATCAATTAAAGTCAGCAACTATTAAAATTATGACCGAGTTAACGAGTTGTTTTTTGGCATGAGGGGGTATTCTTGATTTTCCTTATTGAGTAATTGTTTTACTTATTATGCCGATGTCACTTGAACATGACATTCACATTCATTCAAGGCTCAGAGGGAGCGAGGCACTGCTGTGTTGACAGAAATATATATGTTATCGGGGATATTCGCCGTGATATTGGACTTTTGGGATGACGTCATAATTTCCTGTTATCGGCCTGATAGTTATCACGCACCCCTAGTATCAACACGAGACGTCCAGAACTTTTTGATCCAAGGCGTTAATAGTGGCTGCTGGCTCCTGTATGAGTCATCGGGTAAAGCGTCCCCCCCCCCCTCCGTCCCCCCGCTTAGTTGTGGTTGGTCTCTTTCAGTGGAAATGACAGGACGGTTTCCAGTCCCATTTCCTTTGAGAGAATATTCATGTGACCCGGGACACCTCTGAGGAACTTTAAACGTTTAGAGAGCAGAGCATCTCCAGAACTTTGTCCCACTTGTTTGTAGAGATCCTGCGTGGTTATACATGAGACCTTTAAACTAACTATAGACAATATAAACAACACAAAGACCTGGATGACTGCTCAGTTTCTGCTGTTAAACTCAGATCGTTTTTTGTCTTTGGACCAGAACACTACTGAAACAGACTGTCTAGTCCTGCATCTTTTTTGTATTCAGCACCACTGGACCCTGATTTTGGACCAGGGTTTGTCCTTGATGTCACACTTAAAACCAGTGTTCTTTTACCTTTGTAATATTGCAAAAACAAGGAACATCTCGTCCTGGACTGGCGCAGGAAACCCCGTCCCTGCATGAGGTCCTTCAGGATTGGTCCACTGCTGGTCCTTGTTAGAAGGACATCCTGAAATGACTGAACTGCCTCCAGATCAGAAACACTGCAGTCAGAGTTCTGATGAGGAACCTTAGCTTTCCTTGGTGGACTTCCAGGACAGAACAAAACCTCTAAGGGCTAAACTCCCTTTTATAGTCCTGCACCTTTGCCCAGACTGCAGGTTTACTTGTGGTTCAGAAAGTAACACGAGTATCCAGCTCCTCTCTGGTGGAACCAGTTCATGTTTGCCAACATCCTCGCTATCTTCTCTGCTCAAGCTTACAGATAAGGGTTTATCCTTGACGATGAGCCTATTCTTCTTGCATATGTCATTATATCATCCCTCTTTCCAGTCATTTCAGACCTCCCACCAGCAGAACCAGTTGGTCGCCCTGATGGCGCCATCAGGTTCTGCTGGAGGTTTTTATTCCCTGTTAACCAGTTTTTCTTCTCTCCACTCTCACCCTGTGCTTAACGGACTGCATCTACGTGAAGGCTGAATGTAGTCTGTTAAATTCAGGGTTCTCCAAACTTGGTCCTCGATGGCCACTGTCCTGCAGGTCTCAGATGTTCTCCTGCTTCAGAACACCAGATATAATGAATGGATCATCATCAGCTTCTACATCCAGGTCTGCACAAGTATGTTAATGATCCCTTCATTTGAATCAGGGGTGCTGAAGCAGGGAAACATCTAAGACTTGCAGGACCCTCGAGGACCGAGGTTAGAGTATTTCTTTGACTTATTACATGAAATCTAAATGAAAATCCATTTAAATTCCAGGCTGTAAGGCAAGAAAATAATAGTAGCTGAAGCGTCTGTAAATGCCTACCTTGGTCTGTACCGCTGACGGTCTCTGCATCCGCAGGTCCAGGACGATCTTCTGGATGCTGAAGTCTGCCGTGATCTGCTGCAGAAGCCACAGGACAAATGGTGAAGAGCCGCTGTGATGAAACTACAAAGCTACGTAGCAACACGCTAGCAACCATCCAGACAAACATGAGACAAGTGAAGTCGCACAGCTCGCTGTCACATGCTTTCATTTGGTGTCTTTTGCTTATATTATCTGCCTCAAAGGGCAGATCCTGACTTTCAAAGGTTCAAAATGGTCTTAGACTGTCATGTACCCAGTTTTCAGGTGTGATTTTAAGAAGCGCTGCATCGATTTAGCGATAAACACAAGTGAAACAGGCAGAAACAAATGAATAACTACAAAATACAAACTCTAACTGTCATTCTTCATTCTTTGTCTAAATCATCCACTTTGATTATATCCTTATAACCTACTTCTTAGCAGTTTGTGTCAGTCATCTCCTTGATAGTTGCATCACAGAGGGAACACCTAACACTGTCCTTTGTTCTGACGACCACTTTGACCTAAACAAGACGCATGACACAAACTAATGGCAGAACAGTAATATTAAACTTAATGTGGTTATTATCATATGCCAACTCGTCCTAGATTCACCACTGGTGTGACTCCTGCATCAAACACAGCCTGTTAAGCTGCAACGTTCATCTGCAGCAGCTGAGACCGGATCTAAACCTGTTGGGAGGTTAGTTCAACTCTCTGGAGGTTCCCAACACCTTCAGCTGAGTAGCTGATGTCTCCAGTGAAGGACAGTCCTTCATTTCTGTTTTCAGTCACGTATTGAAAATAGTACTTGAGCCCTGGACTTGAGGACGACGGGACTGGATCGTTGTATCTCATCAGAAGGTTCCTCTGGGACCATGGTTGGACAAGATCAACTTGAAGGAGCAAAGATGCGTTTCTGTTTCCTGTGTTTGCCAACATGGTGATGGTGGCCATGAACGAGAAGAGAAGGCATCAACAACATCATCTCCTGCCTGCAGTCTACCCAGTCAGCATCAACGTGTCTTGGGTACACATGGCTGTTCCAGAATTAAAATGTTTTGGGCTAAAAACAAAAGTGTCAGTTACTTGTTGGAAAATGACAAGGAATAGGTTCTTCAAGCGGGGAAGCTCACTCAAGATCAATTATGACTTGAATGTACTGGAGAAAACAAAGAAGTCAGACTTTCTTTGGAGAGTTTGTCTCAGCCTCAGCCTGTCTCAGCCAAGGTTTAACAGGGTTTGCACTGACTAGCCGTCCAGTCAGGCAGTATGTCCCAGATGAAGTCCCACTGGCTTAAAAGTCTTTGTCCTTGCTTCCCTAAATGGTCTGGTACTGGATTTTGATGCGTCATCGAGGGCAGTACCTCTGAACTGGCAGACCGGGGTGGTGGTTCCCCTTTTAAAGAAGGAGGACTGAAGGGTGTGTTCCAGTTACAGGGGAATCAGACTCCTCACCCTCCCTGGTAAGGTCTATGCAGGTCTGCTGGAGAAGAGACTCTGGCTGATAGTTAAATCTTGGATCCAAAAGGGACAGTGCAGGTTCTGTCCTGATCGTGGAACACTGGACCAGCTCTAGACCCTCACTAGGGTCCTGGAGGGAACACGGGAATTTACTCAGCCAGTCCACGTGTGTTTTGTGGATTTGGAAAAGAACTTTGACCATGTGTCCTGTGGGGGGTACTCCAGGGGTATAGGGTACTGGACCCGTTGTTATGGGCTGTCCAGTCCCTCTACGGAGTGAGAGTTTGGTCAATATTGCCGGCTGTAAGTCGGACTTGTTTCCAGTGAGAGCTGAACCATCAGGACTGATGTTTTTCACCAATTCTGTTAATAGCTTTTATGGACAGAATTTCCAGGTGCAGTCTGAGGGACCTGAGGGACCCCAGGGCAGAACCAGGACCCTATGGAGAGATTATGGGCCCAATCTTCCGCCAAACTTCCTAAAGCTGCTATCCTAAACCTGCGATCGCAAGATACAGAGTTTGCAGAAAACGCAAAAGACACGCCCATTGCCACACCTACAATGTGAGTAAGGGAATCAACATAGCGGGTAGCGGCTTTAGGGAAGCGGAAGATTGCATTAGCGGTTAGCGGAGGTTCCTAAACACAGTTTAGTTGCGGGTAGCGGGTAGTGGCTAGCAGGAGGTGTACAACCGGGTCCTATATCTCTCAGCTGACCTGGGAACGCCTCAGTGTTCCCCCAGAGGAGCTGGAGGAGGTGAGGGGAAAGGACATCTGGGCCTCTCTTCTTAGGCTGATGCCCCCCGAGACCAGAATATGTCAAAGTGGAAGTTAATGGATGGATAGATGGATGGTTGATGGACTGTTCAACTCAACAGTCTCCTGGCTTCTCTCCTCTACTCTGGTATTAGAGTAGAGCAGCTCAACAGTCTCCTGGCTGCTCTTCTCTACTCTGGTATTAGAGTAGAGCAGCTCAACAGTCTCCTGGCTGCTGTCCTCTGGTATTAGAGCAGAGCAGCTCAATGGCCTCCTGGCTTCTCTCCTCTCCTCTGGTATTAGAGTAGAACAGCTCAACGGTCTACTGGCTTCTCTCCTCTACTCTGGTATTAGAGCAGAGCAGCTCAATGGTCTCCTGACATCTCTCCTCTCCTCTGGTATTAGAGTAGAGCAGCTCAACAGTCTCCTGGCTGCTCTCCTCTCCTCTGGTATTAGAGTAGAGCAGCTTAACAGTCTCCTGGCTGCTCTCTTCTCCTACTGGTATTAGAGTAGAGCAGCTCAATGGTCTCCTAGCTGCTCTCCTCTACTCTGGTATTAGAGTAGAGCAGCTCAACGGTCTCCTAGCTGCTCTTCTCACCTCTGGTATTAGAGTAGAGCAGCTTAACAGTCTCCTGGCTGCTCTCTTCTCCTACTGGTATTAGAGTAGAGCAGCTTAACAGTCTCCTGGCTGCTCTCCTCCCCTACTGGTATTAGAGTAGAGCAGCTCAATGGTCTCCTAGCTGCTCTCCTCTCCTCTGGTATTAGAGTAGAGCAGTTCAACGGTCTCCTAGCTGCTCTCCTCTCCTCTGGTATTAGAGTAGAGCAGCTCAACGGTCTCCTAGCTGCTCTCCTCCCCTACTGGTATTACAGTAGAGCAGCTCAATGGTCTCCTAGCTGCTCTCCTCCCCTACTGGTATTAGAGTAGAGCAGCTCAATGGTCTCCTAGCTGCTCGCCTCTCCTCTGGTATTAGAGTAGAGCTGCTCAACAGTCTCCTAGCTGCTCTCGTCTCCTCTGGTATTAGAGTAGAGCAGCTCAACAGTCTTCTGGCTGCTCTCCTCCCCTACTGGTATTAGAGTAGAGCAGCTCAATGGTCTCCTAGCTGCTCTCCTCTCCTCTGGTATTAGAGTAGAGCAGCTTAACAGTCTCCTAGCTGCTCTCGTCTCCTCTGGTATTAGAGTAGAGCAGCTCAACAGTCTTCTGGCTGCTCTCCTCCCCTACTGGTATTAGAGTAGAGCAGCTCAATGGTCTCCTAGCTGCTCTCCTCTCCTCTGGTATTAGAGTAGAGCAGCTTAACAGTCTCCTAGCTGCTCTCCTCTCCTCTGGTATTAGAGTAGAGCAGCTCAACAGTCTTCTGGCTGCTCTCCTCCCCTACTGGTATTAGAGTAGAGCAGCTCAACAGTCTCCTGGCTGCTCTCTTCCCCTACTGGTATTAGACTAGAGCAGCTCAACAGTCTCCTGGCTGCTCACCTCTCCTCTGGTATTAGAGTAGAGCAGCTTAACAGTCTCCTGGCTGCTCTCTTCTCCTACTGGTATTAGAGTAGAGCAGCTCAATGGTCTCCTAGCTGCTCTCCTCTCCTCTGGTATTAGAGTAGAGCAGTTCAACGGTCTCCTAGCTGCTCTCCTCTCCTCTGGTATTAGAGTAGAGCAGCTCAACGGTCTCCTAGCTGCTCTCCTCCCCTACTGGTATTACAGTAGAGCAGCTCAATGGTCTCCTAGCTGCTCTCCTCCCCTACTGGTATTAGAGTAGAGCAGCTCAATGGTCTCCTAGCTGCTCTCCTCTCCTCTGGTATTAGAGTAGAGCTGCTCAACAGTCTCCTAGCTGCTCTCGTCTCCTCTGGTATTAGAGTAGAGCAGCTCAACAGTCTTCTGGCTGCTCTCCTCCCCTACTGGTATTAGAGTAGAGCAGCTCAATGGTCTCCTAGCTGCTCTCCTCTCCTCTGGTATTAGAGTAGAGCAGCTTAACAGTCTCCTAGCTGCTCTCCTCTCCTCTGGTATTAGAGTAGAGCAGCTCAACAGTCTCCTGGCTGCTCTCTTCCCCTACTGGTATTAGACTAGAGCAGCTCAACAGTCTCCTGGCTGCTCACCTCTCCTCTGGTATTAGAGTAGAGCAGCTTAACAGTCTCCTGGCTGCTCTCTTCTCCTACTGGTATTAGAGTAGAGCAGCTCAATGGTCTCCTAGCTGCTCTCCTCTCCTCTGGTATTAGAGTAGAGCAGCTTAACAGTCTCCTAGCTGCTCTCCTCTCCTCTGGTATTAGAGTAGAGCAGCTCAACAGTCTTCTGGCTGCTCTCCTCCCCTACTGGTATTAGAGTAGAGCAGCTTAACAGTCTCCTGGCTGCTCTCTTCCCCTACTGGTATTAGACTAGAGCAGCTCAACAGTCTCATGGCTGCTCACCTCTCCTCTGGTATTAGAGTAGAGCAGCTTAACAGTCTCCTGGCTGCTCTCTTCTCCTACTGGTATTAGAGTAGAGCAGCTCAATGGTCTCCTAGCTGCTCTTCTCTCCTCTGGTATTAGAGTAGAGCAGCTGTAACAGTCTCCTGGCTGCTCTCTTCTCCTACTGGTATTAGAGTAGAGCAGCTTAACAGTCTCCTAGCTACTCTCCTCCCCTACTGGTATTAGAGTAGAGCAGCTCAATTGTGTCCTAGCTGCTCTCCTCTCCTCTGGTATTAGAGTAGAGCAGTTCAACGGTCTCCTAGCTGCTCTCCTCTCCTCTGGTATTAGAGTAGAGCAGCTCAACGGTCTCCTAGCTGCTCTCCTCCCCTACTGGTATTACAGTAGAGCAGCTCAATGGTCTCCTAGCTGCTCTCCTCCCCTACTGGTGTTAGAGTAGAGCAGCTCAACGGTCTCCTAGCTGCTCTCCTCTCCTCTGGTATTAGAGTAGAGCAGCTCAACAGTCTCCTAGCTGCTCTCGTCTCCTCTGGTATTAGAGTAGAGCAGCTCAACAGTCTTCTGGCTGCTCTCCTCTCCTCTGGTATTAGAGTAGAGCAGCTCAACGGTCTACTGGCTTCTCTCCTCTACTCTGGTATTAGAGCAGAGCAGCTCAATGGTCTCCTGACATCTCTCCTCTCCTCTGGTATTAGAGTAGAGCAGCTCAACAGTCTCCTGGCTGCTCTCCTCTCCTCTGGTATTAGAGTAGAGCAGCTTAACAGTCTCCTGGCTGCTCTCTTCTCCTACTGGTATTAGAGTAGAGCAGCTCAATGGTCTCCTAGCTGCTCTCCTCTACTCTGGTATTAGAGTAGAGCAGCTCAACGGTCTCCTAGCTGCTCTTCTCCCCTCTGGTATTAGAGTAGAGCAGCTTAACAGTCTCCTGGCTGCTCTCTTCTCCTACTGGTATTAGAGTAGAGCAGCTTAACAGTCTCCTGGCTGCTCTCCTCCCCTACTGGTATTAGAGTAGAGCAGCTCAATGGTCTCCTAGCTGCTCTCCTCTCCTCTGGTATTAGAGTAGAGCAGTTCAACGGTCTCCTAGCTGCTCTCCTCTCCTCTGGTATTAGAGTAGAGCAGCTCAACGGTCTCCTAGCTGCTCTCCTCCCCTACTGGTATTACAGTAGAGCAGCTCAATGGTCTCCTAGCTGCTCTCCTCCCCTACTGGTATTAGAGTAGAGCAGCTCAATGGTCTCCTAGCTGCTCTCCTCTCCTCTGGTATTAGAGTAGAGCTGCTCAACAGTCTCCTAGCTGCTCTCGTCTCCTCTGGTATTAGAGTAGAGCAGCTCAACAGTCTTCTGGCTGCTCTCCTCCCCTACTGGTATTAGAGTAGAGCAGCTCAATGGTCTCCTAGCTGCTCTCCTCTCCTCTGGTATTAGAGTAGAGCAGCTTAACAGTCTCCTAGCTGCTCTCCTCTCCTCTGGTATTAGAGTAGAGCAGCTCAACAGTCTCCTGGCTGCTCTCTTCCCCTACTGGTATTAGACTAGAGCAGCTCAACAGTCTCCTGGCTGCTCACCTCTCCTCTGGTATTAGAGTAGAGCAGCTTAACAGTCTCCTGGCTGCTCTCTTCTCCTACTGGTATTAGAGTAGAGCAGCTCAATGGTCTCCTAGCTGCTCTCCTCTCCTCTGGTATTAAAGTAGAGCAGCTTAACAGTCTCCTAGCTGCTCTCCTCTCCTCTGGTATTAGAGTAGAGCAGCTCAACAGTCTTCTGGCTGCTCTCCTCCCCTACTGGTATTAGAGTAGAGCAGCTTAACAGTCTCCTGGCTGCTCTCTTCCCCTACTGGTATTAGACTAGAGCAGCTCAACAGTCTCATGGCTGCTCACCTCTCCTCTGGTATTAGAGTAGAGCAGCTTAACAGTCTCCTGGCTGCTCTCTTCCCCTACTGGTATTAGACTAGAGCAGCTCAACAGTCTCCTGGCTGCTCACCTCTCCTCTGGTATTAGAGTAGAGCAGCTTAACAGTCTCCTGGCTGCTCTCTTCTCCTACTGGTATTAGAGTAGAGCAGCTCAATGGTCTCCTAGCTGCTCTCCTCTCCTCTGGTATTAAAGTAGAGCAGCTTAACAGTCTCCTAGCTGCTCTCCTCTCCTCTGGTATTAGAGTAGAGCAGCTCAACAGTCTTCTGGCTGCTCTCCTCCCCTACTGGTATTAGAGTAGAGCAGCTTAACAGTCTCCTGGCTGCTCTCTTCCCCTACTGGTATTAGACTAGAGCAGCTCAACAGTCTCATGGCTGCTCACCTCTCCTCTGGTATTAGAGTAGAGCAGCTTAACAGTCTCCTGGCTGCTCTCTTCTCCTACTGGTATTAGAGTAGAGCAGCTCAACGGTCTCCTAGCTGCTCTTCTCTCCTCTGGTATTAGAGTAGAGCAGCTGTAACAGTCTCCTGGCTGCTCTCTTCTCCTACTGGTATTAGAGTAGAGCAGCTTAACAGTCTCCTAGCTACTCTCCTCCCCTACTGGTATTAGAGTAGAGCAGCTCAATTGTGTCCTAGCTGCTCTCCTCTCCTCTGGTATTAGAGTAGAGCAGTTCAACGGTCTCCTAGCTGCTCTCCTCTCCTCTGGTATTAGAGTAGAGCAGCTCAACGGTCTCCTAGCTGCTCTCCTCCCCTACTGGTATTACAGTAGAGCAGCTCAATGGTCTCCTAGCTGCTCTCCTCCCCTACTGGTGTTAGAGTAGAGCAGCTCAACGGTCTCCTAGCTGCTCTCCTCTCCTCTGGTATTAGAGTAGAGCAGCTCAACAGTCTCCTAGCTGCTCTCTCGTCTCCTCTGGTATTAGAGTAGAGCAGCTCAACAGTCTCTTCTGGCTGCTCTCCTCTCCTCTGGTATTAGAGTAGAGCAGCTCAACGGTCTACTGGCTTCTCTCCTCTACTCTGGTATTAGAGCAGAGCAGCTCAATGGTCTCCTGACATCTCTCCTCTCCTCTGGTATTAGAGTAGAGCAGCTCAACAGTCTCCTGGCTGCTCTCCTCTCCTCTGGTATTAGAGTAGAGCAGCTTAACAGTCTCCTGGCTGCTCTCTTCTCCTACTGGTATTAGAGTAGAGCAGCTCAATGGTCTCCTAGCTGCTCTCCTCTACTCTGGTATTAGAGTAGAGCAGCTCAACGGTCTCCTAGCTGCTCTTCTCCCCTCTGGTATTAGAGTAGAGCAGCTTAACAGTCTCCTGGCTGCTCTCTTCTCCTACTGGTATTAGAGTAGTGCAGCTTAACAGTCTCCTGGCTGCTCTCCTCCCCTACTGGTATTAGAGTAGAGCAGCTCAATGGTCTCCTAGCTGCTCTCCTCTCCTCTGGTATTAGAGTAGAGCAGTTCAACGGTCTCCTAGCTGCTCTCCTCTCCTCTGGTATTAGAGTAGAGCAGCTCAACGGTCTCCTAGCTGCTCTCCTCCCCTACTGGTATTACAGTAGAGCAGCTCAATGGTCTCCTAGCTGCTCTCCTCCCCTACTGGTATTAGAGTAGAGCAGCTCAATGGTCTCCTAGCTCCTCTCCTCTCCACTGGTATTAGAGTAGAGCAGCTCAACAGTCTCCTAGCTGCTCTCGTCTTCTCTGGTATTAGAGTAGAGCAGCTCAACAGTCTTCTGGCTGCTCTCCTCCCCTACTGGTATTAGAGTAGAGCAGCTCAATGGTCTCCTAGCTGCTCTCCTCTCCTCTGGTATTAGAGTAGAGCAGCTTAACAGTCTCCTAGCTGCTCTCCTCTCTTCTGGTATTAGAGTAGAGCAGCTCAACAGTCTTCTGGCTGCTATCCTCCCCTACTGGTATTAGAGTAGAGCAGCTCAACAGTCTCCTGGCTGCTCTCTTCCCCTACTGGTATTAGACTAGAGCAGCTCAACAGTCTCCTGGCTGCTCACCTCTCCTCTGGTATTAGAGTAGAGCAGCTTAACAGTCTCCTGGCTGCTCTCTTCTCCTACTGGTATTAGAGTAGAGCAGTTCAATGGTCTCCTAGCTGCTCTCCTCTACTCTGGTATTAGAGTAGAGCAGCTCAACGGTCTCCTAGCTGCTCTTCTCTCCTCTGGTATTAGAGTAGAGCAGCTTAACAGTCTCCTGGCTGCTCTCTTCTCCTACTGGTATTAGAGTAGAGCAGCTTAACAGTCTCCTGGCTGCTCTCCTCCCCTACTGGTATTAGAGTAGAGCAGCTCAATGGTCTCATAGCTGCTCTCCTCTCCTCTGGTATTAGAGTAGAGCAGTTCAACGGTCTCCTAGCTGCTCTCCTCTCCTCTGGTATTACAGTAGAGCAGTTCAACGGTCTCCTAGCTGCTCTCCTCCCCTACTGGTATTACAGTAGAGCAGCTCAATGGTCTCCTAGCTGCTCTCCTCCCCTACTGGTATTAGAGTAGAGCAGCTCAACGGTCTCCTAGCTGCTCTCCTCTCCTCTGGTATTAGAGTAGAGCAGCTCAACAGTCTCCTAGCTGCTCTCGTCTCCTCTGGTATTAGAGTAGAGCAGCTCAACAGTCTTCTGGCTGCTCCCCTCCCCTACTGGTATTAGAGTAGAGCAGCTCAACGGTCTCCTAGCTGCTCTCCTCTCCTCTGGTATTAGAGTAGAGCAGCTTAACAGTCTCCTAGCTGCTCTCCTCTCCTCTGGTATTAGAGTAGAGCAGCTCAACAGTCTTCTGGCTGCTCTCCACCCCTACTGGTATTAGAGTAGAGCAGCTCAACAGTCTCCTGGCTGCTCTCTTCCCCTACTGGTATTAGACTAGAGCAGCTCAACAGTCTCCTGGCTGCTCACCTCTCCTCTGGTATTAGAGTAGAGCAGCTTAACAGTCTCCTGGCTGCTCTCTTCTCCTACTGGTATTAGAGTAGAGCAGCTCAACGATCTCCTAGCTGCTCTCCTCTCCTCTGGAATTAGAGTAGAGCAGCTTAACAGTTTCCTGGCTGCTCTCTTCTCCTACTGGTATTAGAGTAGAGCAGCTTAACAGTCTCCTGGCTGCTCTCCTCTCCTCTGGAATTAGAGTAGAGCAGCTTAACAGTTTCCTGGCTGCTCTCTTCTCCTACTGGTATTAGAGTAGAGCAGCTTAACAGTCTCCTGGCTGCTCTCCTCCCCTACTAGTATTAGAGTAGAGCAGCTCAATGGTCTCCTAGCTGCTCTCCTCTCCTCTGGTATTAGAGTAGAGCAGCTCAACGGTCTCCTAGCTGCTCTCCTCTCCTCTGATATTAGAGTAGAGCAGCTCAACGGTCTCCTAGCTTCTCTCCTCTGGTATTAGAGTAGAGCAGCTCAACAGTCTCCTGGCTGCTCGCTTCCCCTAATGGTATTAGAGCAGAGCAGCTCAACGGTCTCCTGGTTGCTCTCCTCTTCTCTGGTATTAGAGTAGAGCAGCTCAACAGTCTTCTGGCTGCTCTCCTCCCCTACTGGTATTAGAGTAGAGCAGCTCAACAGTCTCCTGGCTGCTCTCCTCCCCTACTGGTATTAGAGTAGAGCAGCTCAACAGTCTCCTGGCTGCTCTCTTCCCCTACTGGTATTAGAGCAGAGCAGCTCAACGGTCTACTGGTTGCTCACCTCTCCTCTGGTATTAGAGTAGAGCAGCTCAATGGTCTCCTAGCTGCTCTCCTCTCGTCTGGTGTTAGAGTAGAGCAGCTCAACAGTCTCCTGGCTGCTTTCTTCCCCTACTGGTATTAGAGCAGAGCAGCTCAACGGTCTCCTTGTTGCTCACCTCTCCTCTGGTATTAGAGTAGAGCATCTCAACAGTGTCCTAGCTGCTCTGCTTTTCTCTGGTATTAGAGTAGAGCAGCTCAATGGTCTCCTGGCTTCTCTCCTCTGGTATTAGAGTAGAGCAGCTCAACGGTCTCCTAGCTGCTCTCCTCTCCTCTGATATTAGAGTAGAGCAGCTCAACGGTCTCCTAGCTTCTCTCCTCTGGTATTAGAGTAGAGCAGCTCAACAGTCTCCTGGCTGCTCTCTTCCCCTAATGGTATTAGAGCAGAGCAGCTCAACGGTCTCCTGGTTGCTCACCTCTCCTCTGGTATTAGAGTAGAGCAGCTCAACGGTCTCCTAGCTGCTCTCCTCTCCTCTGGTATTAGAGTAGAGCAGCTCAACGGTCTCCTGGCCTCTCTCCCCTGCTATTAGAGTAGAGCAGCTCAACGGTCTCCTAGCTGCTCTCCTCTCCTCTGATATTAGAGTAGAGCAGCTCAACCGTCTCCTAGCTTCTCTCCTCTGGTATTAGAGTAGAGCAGCTCAACAGTCTCCTGGCTGCTCTCTTCCCCTAATGGTATTAGAGCAGAGCAGCTCAACGGTCTCCTGGTTGCTCACCTCTCCTCTGGTATTAGAGTAGAGCAGCTCAACGGTCTCCTAGCTGCTCTCCTCTCCTCTGGTATTAGAGTAGAGCAGCTCAACAGTCTCCTGGCTGCTCTCCTCCCCTACTGGTATTAGAGTAGAGCAGCTCAACAGTCTCCTGGCTGCTCGCTTCCCCTAATGGTATTAGAGCAGAGCAGCTCAACGGTCTCCTGGTTGCTCTCCTCTTCTCTGGTATTAGAGTAGAGCAGCTCAACAGTCTTCTGGCTGCTCTCCTCCCCTACTGGTATTAGAGTACAGCAGCTCAACAGTCTTCTGGCTGCTCTCCTCCCCTACTGGTATTAGAGTAGAGCAGCTCAACAGTCTCCTGGCTGCTCTCTTCCCCTACTGGTATTAGAGCAGAGCAGCTCAACGGTCTACTGGTTGCTCACCTCTCCTCTGGTATTAGAGTAGAGCAGCTCAACAGTCTTCTGGCTGCTCTCCTCCCCTACTGGTATTAGAGTAGAGCAGCTCAACAGTCTCCTGGCTGCTTTCTTCCCCTACTGGTATTAGAGCAGAGCAGCTCAACGGTCTCCTTGTTGCTCACCATTCCTCTGGTATTAGAGTAGAGCATCTCAACAGTCTCCTAGCTGCTCTGCTTTTCTCTGGTATTAGAGTAGAGCAGCTCAATGGTCTCCTGGCTTCTCTTCTCTGGTATTAGAGTAGAGCAGCTCAACGGTCTCCTAGCTGCTCTCCTCTCCTCTGATATTAGAGTAGAGCAGCTCAACGGTCTCCTAGCTTCTCTCCTCTGGTATTAGAGTAGAGCAGCTCAACAGTCTCCTGGCTGCTCTCTTCCCCTAATGGTATTAGAGCAGAGCAGCTCAACGGTCTCCTGGTTGCTCACCTCTCCTCTGGTATTAGAGTAGAGCAGCTCAACGGTCTCCTAGCTGCTCTCCTCTCCTCTGGTATTAGAGTAGAGCAGCTCAACGGTCTCCTGGCTTCTCTCCCCTGCTATTAGAGTAGAGCAGCTCAACGGTCAACTAGCTGCTCTCCTCTCCTCTGATATTAGAGAAGAGCAGCTCAACCGTCTCCTAGCTTCTCTCCTCTGGTATTAGAGTAGAGCAGCTCAACAGTCTCCTGGCTGCTCTCTTCCCCTAATGGTATTAGAGCAGAGCAGCTCAACGGTCTCCTGGTTGCTCACCTCTCCTCTGGTATTAGAGTAGAGCAGCTCAACGGTCTCCTAGCTGCTCTCCTCTCCTCTGGTATTAGAGTAGAGCAGCTCAACAGTCTCCTGGCTGCTCTCCTCCCCTACTGGTATTAGAGTAGAGCAGCTAAACAGTCTCCTGGCTGCTCTCTTCCCCTACTGGTATTAGAGCAGAGCAGCTCAACAGTTTCCTGGTTGCTCACCTCTCCTCTGGTATTAGAGTAGAGCAGCTCAACAGTCTCCTAGCTGCTCTCCTCTCCTCTGGTATTAGAGTAGAGCAGCTCAACAGTCTTCTGGCTGCTCTCCTCCCCTACTGGTATTAGAGTAGAGCAGCTCAACAGTCTCCTGGCTGCTCTCCTCCCCTACTGGTATTAGAGTAGAGCAGCTCAACAGTCTCCTGGCTGCTCTCTTCCCCTACTGGTATTAGAGCAGAGCAGCTCAACGGTCTCCTGGTTGCTCACCTCTCCTCTGGTATTAGAGTAGAGCAGCTCAATGGTCTCCTAGCTGCTCTCCTCGTCTGGTGTTAGAGTAGAGCAGCTCAACAGTCTCCTGGCTGCTTTCTTCCCCTACTGGTATTAGAGCAGAGCAGCTCAACGGTCTCCTTGTTGCTCACCTCTCCTCTGGTATTAGAGTAGAGCATCTCAACAGTGTCCTAGCTGCTCTGCTTTTCTCTGGTATTAGAGTAGAGCAGCTCAATGGTCTCCTGGCTTCTCTCCTCTGGTATTAGAGTAGAGCAGCTCAACGGTCTCCTAGCTGCTCTCCTCTCCTCTGATATTAGAGTAGAGCAGCTCAACGGTCTCCTAGCTTCTCTCCTCTGGTATTAGAGTAGAGCAGCTCAACAGTCTCCTGGCTGCTCTCTTCCCCTAATGGTATTAGAGCAGAGCAGCTCAACGGTCTCCTGGTTGCTCACCTCTCCTCTGGTATTAGAGTAGAGCAGCTCAACGGTCTCCTAGCTGCTCTCCTCTCCTCTGGTATTAGAGTAGAGCAGCTCAACGGTCTCCTGGCCTCTCTCCCCTGCTATTAGAGTAGAGCAGCTCAACGGTCTCCTAGCTGCTCTCCTCTCCTCTGATATTAGAGTAGAGCAGCTCAACCGTCTCCTAGCTTCTCTCCTCTGGTATTAGAGTAGAGCAGCTCAACAGTCTCCTGGCTGCTCTCTTCCCCTAATGGTATTAGAGCAGAGCAGCTCAACGGTCTCCTGGTTGCTCACCTCTCCTCTGGTATTAGAGTAGAGCAGCTCAACGGTCTCCTAGCTGCTCTCCTCTCCTCTGGTATTAGAGTAGAGCAGCTCAACAGTCTCCTGGCTGCTCTCCTCCCCTACTGGTATTAGAGTAGAGCAGCTCAACAGTCTCCTGGCTGCTCGCTTCCCCTAATGGTATTAGAGCAGAGCAGCTCAACGGTCTCCTGGTTGCTCTCCTCTTCTCTGGTATTAGAGTAGAGCAGCTCAACAGTCTTCTGGCTGCTCTCCTCCCCTACTGGTATTAGAGTACAGCAGCTCAACAGTCTTCTGGCTGCTCTCCTCCCCTACTGGTATTAGAGTAGAGCAGCTCAACAGTCTCCTGGCTGCTCTCTTCCCCTACTGGTATTAGAGCAGAGCAGCTCAACGGTCTACCTGGTTGCTCACCTCTCCTCTGGTATTAGAGTAGAGCAGCTCAACAGTCTCTGGCTGCTCTCCTCCCCTACTGGTATTAGAGTAGAGCAGCTCAACAGTCTCCTGGTGCTTTCTTCCCCTACTGGTATTAGAGCAGAGCAGCTCAACGGTCTCCTTGTTGCTCACCATTCCTCTGGTATTAGAGTAGAGCATCTCAACAGTCTCCTAGCTGCTCTGCTTTTCTCTGGTATTAGAGTAGAGCAGCTCAATGGTCTCCTGGCTTCTCTTCTCTGGTATTAGAGTAGAGCAGCTCAACGGTCTCCTAGCTGCTCTCCTCTCCTCTGATATTAGAGTAGAGCAGCTCAACGGTCTCCTAGCTTCTCTCCTCTGGTATTAGAGTAGAGCAGCTCAACAGTCTCCTGGCTGCTCTCTTCCCCTAATGGTATTAGAGCAGAGCAGCTCAACGGTCTCCTGGTTGCTCACCTCTCCTCTGGTATTAGAGTAGAGCAGCTCAACGGTCTCCTAGCTGCTCTCCTCTCCTCTGGTATTAGAGTAGAGCAGCTCAACGGTCTCCTGGCTTCTCTCCCCTGCTATTAGAGTAGAGCAGCTCAACGGTCAACTAGCTGCTCTCCTCTCCTCTGATATTAGAGAAGAGCAGCTCAACCGTCTCCTAGCTTCTCTCCTCTGGTATTAGAGTAGAGCAGCTCAACAGTCTCCTGGCTGCTCTCTTCCCCTAATGGTATTAGAGCAGAGCAGCTCAACGGTCTCCTGGTTGCTCACCTCTCCTCTGGTATTAGAGTAGAGCAGCTCAACGGTCTCCTAGCTGCTCTCCTCTCCTCTGGTATTAGAGTAGAGCAGCTCAACAGTCTCCTGGCTGCTCTCCTCCCCTACTGGTATTAGAGTAGAGCAGCTAAACAGTCTCCTGGCTGCTCTCTTCCCCTACTGGTATTAGAGCAGAGCAGCTCAACAGTTTCCTGGTTGCTCACCTCTCCTCTGGTATTAGAGTAGAGCAGCTCAACAGTCTCCTAGCTGCTCTCCTCTCCTCTGGTATTAGAGTAGAGCAGCTCAACAGTCTTCTGGCTGCTCTCCTCCCCTACTGGTATTAGAGTAGAGCAGCTCAACAGTCTCCTGGCTGCTTTCTTCCCCTACTGGTATTAGAGCAGAGCAGCTCAACGGTCTCCTGGTTGCTCACCTCTCCTCTGGTATTAGAGTAGAGCATCTCAACGGTCTCCTAGCTGCTCTCCTTTTCTCTGGTATTAGAGTAGAGCAGCTCAATGGTCTCCTGGCTTCTCTCCTCTGGTATTAGAGTAGAGCAGCTCAACGGTCTCCTAGCTGCTCTCCTCTCCTCTGATATTAGAGTAGAGCAGCTCAACGGTCTCCTAGCTTCTGTCCTCTGGTATGAGAGTAGAGCAGCTCAACAGTCTCCTGGCTGCTCTCTTCCCCTAATGGTATTAGAGCAGAGCAGCTCAACGGTCTCCTGGTTGCTCACCTCTCCTCTGGTATTAGAGTAGAGCATCTTAACGGTCTCCTAGCTGCTCTCCTTTTCTCTGGTATTAGAATAGAGCAGCTCAATGGTCTCCTGGCTTCTCTCCTCTGGTATTAGAGTAGAGCAGCTCAACGGTCTCCTAGCTGCTCTCCTCTCCTCTGGTATTAGAGTAGAGCAGCTTAACAGTCTCCTGGCTGCTCTCTTCTCCTACTGGTATTAGAGTAGAGCAGCTTAACAGTCTCCTGGCTGCTCTCCTCCCCTACTGGTATTAGAGTAGAGCAGCTCAACTGTCTCCTAGCTGCTCTCCTCTCCTCTGGTATTAGAGTAGAGCAGTTCAACGGTCTCCTAGCTGCTCTCCTCTCCTCTGGTATTAGAGTAGAGCAGCTCAACGGTCTCCTAGCTGCTCTCCTCCCCTACTGGTATTAGAGTAGAGCAGCTCAACAGTCTCCTGGCTGCTCTCCTCGCTACTGGTATTAGAGTAGAGCAGCTCAACGGTCTCCTAGCTGCTCTCCTCCCCTACTGGTATTAGAGTAGAGCAGCTTAACGGTCTCCTGGCTGCTCTCCTCCCCTACTGGTATTAGAGCAGAGCAGCTCAACGGTCTCCTGGTTGCTCACTTCTCCTCTGGTATTAGAGTACAGCAGCTCAACGGTCTCCTAGCTGCTCTCCTCTTCTCTGGTATTAGAGTAGAGCAGCTCAACAGTCTTCTGGCTGCTCTGCTCCCCTACTGGTATTAGAGTAGAGCAGCTCAACAGTCTCCTGGCTGCTTTCTTCCCCTACTGGTATTAGAGCAGAGCAGCTCAACGGTCTCCTGGTTGCTCACCTCTCCTCTGGTATTAGAGTAGAGCATCTCAACGGTCTCCTAGCTGCTCTCCTTTTCTCTGGTATTAGAGTAGAGCAGCTCAATGGTCTCCTGGCTTCTCTCTTCTGGTATTAGAGTAGAGCAGCTCAACGGTCTCCTAGCTGCTCTCCTCTCCTCTGATATTAGAGTAGAGCAGCTCAACGGTCTCCTGGCTGCTCTCTTCCCCTACTGGTATTAGAGTAGAGCAGCTCAACAGTCTCCTGGTTGCTCACTTCTCCTCTGGTATTAGAGTACAGCAGCTCAACGGTCTCCTAGCTGCTCTCCTCTCCTTTGGTATTAGAGCAGAGCAGCTCAACTGTCTCCTGGTTGCTCACTTCTCCTCTGGTATTAGAGTAGAGCAGCTCAACGGTCTCCTAGCTGCTCTCTTCTCTGGTATTAGAGTAGAGCAGGTCAACAGTCTCCTAGCTGCTCTCCTCGACTCTGGTATTAGAGTAGAGCAGCTCAACGGTCTCCTGGCTGCTCTCCTCTTCTCTGGTATTAGAGAAGAGCAGCTCAACAGTCTTCTGGCTGCTCTGCTCCCCTACTGGTATTAGAGTAGAGCAGCTCAACAGTCTCCTGGCTGCTCTCTTCCCCTACTGGTATTAGAGCAGAGCAGCTCAACGGTCTCCTGGTTGCTCACCTCTCCTCTGGTATTAGAGTAGAGCATCTCAACGGTCTCCTAGCTGCTCTCCTTTTCTCTGGTATTAGAGTAGAGCAGCTCAATGGTCTCCTGGCTTCTCTCCTCTGGTATTAGAGTAGAGCAGCTCAACGGTCTTCTAGCTGCTCTCCTCTCCTCTGATATTAGAGTAGAGCAGCTCAACAGTCTCCTAGCTTCTCTCCTCTGGTATTAGAGTAGAGCAGCTCAACAGTCTCCTGGCTGCTCTCTTCCCCTAATGGTATTAGAGCAGAGCAGCTCAACGGTCTCCTGGTTGCTCACCTCTCCTCTGGTATTAAAGTAGAGCAGCTCAACGGTCTCCTAGCTGCTCTCCTCTCCTCTGGTATTAGAGTAGAGCAGCTCAACGGTCTCCTGGCTTCTCTCCTCTGGTATTAGAGTAGGGCAGCTCAACGGTCTTCTGGCTGCTCTCCTCCCCTGCTGGTATTAGAGTAGAGCAGCTCAACAGTCTCCTGGCTGCTCTCTTCTCCTACTGGTATTAGAGCAGAGCAGCTCAACGGTCTCCTGGTTGCTCACCTCTCCTCTGGTATTAGAGTAGAGTAGCTCAACGGTCTCCTGGCTGCTCTCTCCTCTGGTATTAGAGTAGAGCAGCTCAATGGTCTCCTGGCTGCTCTCTTCCCCTACTGGTATTAGAGTAGAGCAGCTCAACAGTCTCCTGGTTGCTCACTTCTCCTCTGGTATTAGAGTACAGCAGCTCAACGGTCTCCTAGCTGCTCTCCTCTCCTTTGGTATTAGAGCAGAGCAGCTCAACAGTCTCCTGGTTGCTCACTTCTCCTCTGGTATTAGAGTAGAGCAGCTCAACGGTCTCCTAGCTGCTCTCTTCTCTGGTATTAGAGTAGAGCAGGTCAACAGTCTCCTAGCTGCTCTCCTCTACTCTGGTATTAGAGTAGAGCAGCTCAAAAGTCTCCTAGCTGCTCTACTTTCCTCTGGTATTAGAGTAGAGCAGCTCAACAGTCTCCTAGCTGCTCTCCTCTACTTTGGTATTAGAGTAGAGCAGCTCAACAGTCTCCTAGCTGCTCTCCTCTACTCTGGTATTAGAGTAGAGCAGCTCAACAGTCTCCTGGCTGCTCTCTTCCCCTACTGGTATTAGAGCAGAGCAGCTCAACGGTCTCCTGGTTGCTCACCTCTCCTCTGGTATTAAAATAGAGTAGAGAAGCTCAACGGTCTCCTGGCTGCTCTCCTATCCTCTGGTATTAGAGTAGAGCAGCTCAATGGTCTCCTGGCTGCTCTCTTCCCCTACTGGTATTAGAGTAGAGCAGCTCAACAGTCTCCTGGTTGCTCACTTCTCCTCTGGTATTAGAGTACAGCAGCTCAACGGTCTCCTAGCTGCTCTCCTCTCCTTTGGTATTAGAGCAGAGCAGCTCAACTGTCTCCTGGTTGCTCACTTCTCCTCTGGTATTAGAGTAGAGCAGCTCAACGGTCTACTAGGTGCTCTCTTCTCTGGTATTAGAGTAGAGCAGGTCAACAGTCTCCTAGCTGCTCTCCTCTACTCTGGTATTAGAGTAGAGCAGCTCAAAAGTCTCCTAGCTGCTCTACTTTCCTCTGGTATTAGAGTAGAGCAGCTCAACAGTCTCCTAGCTGCTCTCCTCTACTTTGGTATTAGAGTAGAGCAGCTCAACAGTCTCCTAGCTGCTCTCCTCTACTCTGGTATTAGAGTAGAGCAGCTCAACAGTCTCCTAGCTGCTCTCCTCTACTCTGGTATTAGAGTAGAGCAGCTCAACAGTCTCCTAGCTGCTCTCCTCTACTCTGGTATTAGAGTAGATCAGCTCAACAGTCTCCTAGCTGCTCTCCTCCCCTACTGGTATGAGAGTAGAGCAGCTCAATGGTCTCCTAGCTGCTCTCCTCTCCTCTGGTATTAGAGTAGAGCAGCTCAACAGTCTTCTGGCTGCTCTCTTCCCCTACTGGTATTAGAGCAGAGCAGCTCAACAGTCTCCTGGTTGCTCACCTCTCCTCTGGTATTAGAGTAGAGCAGCTCAACGTTCTCCTAGCTGCTCTCCTTTTCTCTGGTATTAGAGTAGAGCAGCTCAATGGTCTCCTGGCTTCTCTCCTCTGGTATTAGAGTAGAGCAGCTCAACAGTCTCCTAGCTGCTCTCCTCTACTCTGGTATTAGAGTAGAGCAGCTCAACAGTCTCCTAGCTGCTCTCCTCTACTCTGGTATTAGAGTAGAGCAGCTCAACAGTCTCCTAGCTGCTCTCCTCTACTCTGGTATTAGAGTAGATCAGCTCAACAGTCTTATTAGCGCCTGGTCAAAATTTCCTGAGAAACATTCTCGTTGTAACTGCCTCACATTGTCAGTTAGATTCAGTTTGTTAATTCTCCCATTTTTTGGTTCCTACCTGTATGTAGTATTTCCATGGCGGAACTAATTACCGCCGACTTAGCGTTCCGCACGGCACAATTAAAGAACGCACCCTGCCAGCATAGCGCGAAAGGAAGAAAAACATTGCATGAGCAAGCTATCTAAGTGTAAATATTAAGGAGGTAAATGTACAGAAGATAAAGGAAGACGAAGATAAGGAAGAAGCAAGCAAGATTTAGCCCCTCTTTAGTAGTAAGCAGCCTACGAGGTGTGTATTGGTTCAAGTTTATTTGCATATGGTGAAGAAATGTAATTATTATATGAGCATAACGTCACCACTATATCTGTCTGCGATGTATAATGAAGTACATAATTCACATGTCATGTGAGTGTAGTGTGTGAACTGTGCAAGGTTAAGTTATATAAGTTAAAACTCGATGTGTGTTACTGTCTGTTATCTTATGCAAATATATAGCACCTGTTGTGCTGCTGTAACATACGTACGTGCATTTTTGTTTACCATATTTTGTTTATTTATTCTCCTTTATACCCAGTTCTCACGGGTATAAAGAGAAGAGAGATTTCCACGTCGCCGCGTGTGTTCCCCCATCTACACCAAAAGTCGATAAGAAGGATCCCATAAGAAGCTAAGCGCCCCTACTGTGAAGTTTGCCATAACTGTAAGAGACTTTGAATGCCTTTCTCTAGAGACTGAGACCTTTTCCATTTCAAATAAGAAGTTAATGTTGTTTACTTACCTTTTCCAGCCGAAGTGAATTTGAAATTCAGTGATACTCGCACTGTGTTGATATTAAAATCGTGTTCATCGGTAGTTAGACTGTAAAAGTTTGTTAAAATAAGTAGTACTAACAACAAGGCAGAACTGTATTACAGTGAATTTAAGGGTAGATTGCTGTTACTTAACAAGTGTTGAATGCATCTATAGCTTACCCGTGTCAGTTTTAATACTTTTATTTGTTTAACTATCACTCATAGTGATTTAAGTCAATTGCACTGTAAAAAAAGGGTCAAATATTGTTAAGCTAAATGGTATAGCCTCATAATACCTGCACATAAATAAGATACTACTCAGCTACACTGAAGCTACGTGAAGGCTAACCTATATTAATAAGGTAATTAATTCTGTCTGTCTTCAGTCTGTCTTTAGTTAAATCACATTTAATCCAAACTAAGCTAAACCAAGTAAAATGTCAGAATGTGAGTTTTCCCCTGAGAATGACGGCAAAGATACACAACCACAAGCAACAAAAGGCACAGGAGCCGATAACCACGATTCCTCACAAGAGCCACGAAGGGGCCAAAGAGTCCGCAGGTTAACGGAAAAGGGCCAGGAACTGCACGATGAGCAAGTAAGAAAGATTGCACATCAGTTCAGTGTGAGCTACGAGAAATGGAAGGTTATCATTAAAGATGCCAATCAAGCGCTGAGTGGACAGTGTTCAAACGACCTGCTGCATAGACACATTACAAAGGTAATCGAGGCCTCAAAGAATCTGAACGCTGTTTATGAAGAATTAAGACACATCGACATTCCAGACCACGACACACGTCGCAGAGTAGACACCTGTGAAGCAGTGACAAAGACAGTTATTGAGGCTGCAAGAGGTCGTCTAAACGCAGGAATGAATGAAGGTCAAAGGGATGAAGAACAAGGGGTGAAGGAGACAGAGTCTGTCTTTAGGTCTGCAGCCTCAGATAAGATAAGTATAAGGTCTCACCACACCAAGTCCTCTGTTCATTCTCGAAGCAGCTCAAAAATCTCATCCAGACATTCAAGCCAGTCTTCCATCCACAGACAAGCTGCTGCTGCTGAAGTTGCAGCCAATGAAGCCACTTTACAAGTGTAGCTCGAGCAAGAACGGCATATGGAAGAGCTTGAAAGACTTGAAGCTGAAGCTGCCTATGCACGAGCCCAACAGGAAGCTGAAAATGCTGAAAGGAAAAGGGTGCTTGAAGCCAAGCGTAGACAATTAGAACGACTAGAGACAGTTAAGAAGCTAAAGGCTGCCAAAGCACGACAGCAAGTGTATGAACAAATTGGATGCTCAGATGATGAAATAGATGAGCTGCTCCATCAACATCAACATGAGAAAGGAGAAATCAAGCATGAAGGAAGCCTGATGCAGCAACACGCCCCACCGCAAGCTGTGACACATCCAAAGCAAGAGGATAGCACAACAGCTCTTGTTAGAGCTTTTGCAGAGTCCATCAGTGCAAGTCGTCTTCCCATACCTGAACCAGCAACATTCAGTGGCGACCCACTCAAATTCAATGACTGGAAAGTCTCCTTTCAGACACTCATTGACAGGAAAAACATACCAGCTGAAGAAAAGATATATTATCTGCGAAAGTATGTGGCTGGAACTGCCAAGAAAGCTATAGAGAGCTACTTCCTGCTAGGCACAGAGTCAGCATATCTCGCAGCATGGACCATTCTAGATGAGAGATATGGCAATCCATTCCTCATCGCCAAAGCTTTCAGGGACAGACTTGATGCTTGGCCTAAGATAAGCTCTAAAGGCAGTGTCGAGCTTCAAGACCTCGCAGATTTCCTTCGCAGCTGTGAGGCCGCCATGTCTCAGATCAGAGGGCTTGAAGTACTCAATGACTGCAACGAAAACCAGAAAATGCTGGCTAAACTACCAGACTGGCTGACTTCAAGATGGAATAGGAAGGTCATAGAAGTGGAAGAACAGACCCACAAGTTCCCAAGCTTCAGCCAGTTTGTTGAGTTCCTCACACGTGAAGCCAAAATCGCATGCAACCCAATAACATCACTTCATGCTCTAAAGCCAAGTGAAAGCGAGAAGATCAAAATTTCAAGAAACAAAGGTCTAGGAGCAAAGGTATTGGCAACAAACTCAAATGGAAAGGCTGCCACCACGAGCTGTATCTTCTGTGAGAAGTCAGGTCACAGTCTACACAAGTGTCATAAATTCATGGATGAGACAGTCTCTGAGCGGGTGAAGTTTGTTCAAGAGAAGAAGTTGTGCTTTGGCTGTCTGAAATCTGGCCATCGCTCAAGGGACTGTGAAAACAGAAAGATCTGCGATACTTGTGAGAAAAAACACCCGACGTGCCTCCATGATAATCGCACTAAGGAAGGAAGGATGTCCACACAGCCTGATGGAGCAAAGGACAGTGAAAGGTCAAGAGACGGGAAGATGAATCGGCCACGAGACAAGACAGTAAGAGCATCCAGTGAGGCAACATCAAATAGAGTTGTTCAGAATGTCAAAGACACCCATACGTCCACAATCATCCCAGTGTGGGTGTCAGACACAAGTCATCCTGATCGTGAAGTTCTTGTGTATGCTCTCCTTGACACGCAAAGTGACACGACCTTTATCCTTGAAGAAACAGCAGGGGCTCTACACACCAAGAATGAACTAGTCCAGCTAAAGCTTTCCACAATGGCATCCAGAAACACAGTTGTGTCATGCAGGAAAACTGACTGGTCTACAAGTAAGAGGATTCCACTCAGACAGGATGATCCCTCTGCCAGTGACCTACACGAGAGAATTCATACCGGCAAACAGAGATCATATTCCCACACCAGAAACAGCGAAGGCATGGCCTCATCTCGAACACATTGCAGATGAAATAGCTCCTCAAAACAAAGCTGTGATGTTGGTTTGTTAATTGGCTACAACTGTCCTCAAGCTCTTGTCCCAAGACAAGTGGTGCCTGGTGAAGAAAATCAGCCTTTCGCACTGAAGACGGATTTAGGTTGGAGTGTTGTTGGCTTTGGCAACCCATGTCTCGATTATGGAGACGCCATCGGCGTAAGTCACCAGGTCATCGTGAAGCAGGTGATACCAGTTCTTCCATCATCTTCAACCTTCACAAGCGAAGTGCACTATGTCTGTAGAACTCAATTAAAGGAAGTCATCTCATCTGAAGAGGTCATCAAGGTGCTGGAAGCTGACTTTGTTGAAAGAGTTTCAGAGGACGGCAACATTTCTCAAGAGGATCTCAGATTCCTGTCAAAAATGGAAAAGGGCATCAGGCTCAAGGATGATGGTCATTATGAGATGCCACTGCCATTTAAGAAAGAGAGACCCAACTTACCAGACAACAAAGTATGTGCCATCCACCGTCTTAAATGCCTGGAAAGGAAGCTGAAAAGAAACAAGCAGTACTATAAGGACTACAAGACCTTCATGGACGAGACCATAAACCGCGGAGATGCAGAAAGGGTTCCGGAAGAAGATGTCAGTAAAACCCCAGCATGGTACATCCCCCATCATGGGGTGTATCATCCACAAAAGCCTGAAAAAATTTGTGTCGTCTTTGACTGCTCTGCAAGGTTTCAAGAGACGTCCTTGAACGACCATCTCCT
>JAGFBZ010000898.1:0-138296 GCA_018398805.1 Hirundichthys speculiger
TCTGTCTGAAAAATAAATTCTGGACTGCAACAAAACTTTGTGGTCATTCCTCCATGTTCCATCAGATCTGCTCCATGTGTTCACTGTCCTGCTGTTCTCTAGCTGGTTACTGCAGTGCGGCTCCATCTAGTGGCACAGATGTGTAATGACAGCAGAAAGTCCAGACCTCCATTATAAAACAAATTCAGTTCTGTGGCCCGTTTTTTAATTTCATATTTTTGATCCAAGTCTAAAATTGAAATATAAAAAAAACAGGCATTTTTTTCATTTTTTTGTGTTAGATTAAAAAACGAAAAACGTAATAATATGTCACTTTTTAATTATTTTTTTCTTATTTTTGATTGATACACAGATTGGTAAAGTTACAGAACTTTAACATGGACATTTTCATTTTAAAGTTCTCCCAGACGGAGGATTCAACAGAAACAAGGTTATTTGTAACAACTGACAAGTTGAACTCCCCGTTAAAAGTTTCTGCTGTTACCTCAGAAATTACCTGTTTTAATGTTCTGATTGTGCTGAGCCACAATCATTTTGTTGGATTTTGTTTGTAGACTTTTTTCTATTTTTTATAAAAACAGGATGACATTAATGCCCTGGCAGTGGCAATAAGCTTTATTTTATTTTACATTTTTTAAGATGAGATTTACACTAAATATGTGTTACTGACAAGTGCTGATGTTAAAAGTGTTTGAACAACAAATGTTATGACACTTTAGTTCATATGGCAGCAGAACATTTGAATAAAAGTGCATTTTACACTACTTTTGAATTCATTATTTGATTTTGCGTATACAATGCGATTAATCGTGATTAATCAGGAAAATCATGGGATTAATCACGATTAAAACTTTCAATCGTTGCCCAGCCCTAATATTTTTTCATATAAATATTCAATAGATTCAGCAGAGGATCTTTCATGGGTCAAATGATGTTGATGGTTTTAGGAACAACATATTTAAAGGCCTTAAAGGAACCTTTTCAGAGTTTAAAAAACAACCAGAGGTCAGTAATTAGAAGGTGATGAGTCTTTTTCTCCATGAGTATCCAAGTATTGATCCAGTTCTATGGTCGCAGAGGCCATGAAGTCTCCTTCAGTGACCTCAGCGACCACTGGATGGAGATTTCTGTACCAACGGTCCTCTTTATACACTTTTTGTACACATGCGAGGTTAGGATTAGTTTGATTTGCCTGTCAGATCTGACCCACACATGAACACAGTATAAGTTTAATTGCCACTTTGCTGCAAACAAATATTCAGTTTAGATTGGAGTCATTTTTGGCCTCTTTCCTGTCCAACAACAGATCTGGGGATGATTAAACTCCTTAAAGTCCTTATTATTTGGCTGAATTTGTAAACACGAGCGTTGGCGGTTGTTGGTCTCTGCGACAGACAGGTGACCTGTCCAGGTGTTCCCTTTTTCACTTCCACGTAAACCAGCGTTCCTTCACCCAGGCCCTCAGATGCTCCAACACAACGGAGAGATCGCCATCAGCTGGTCATCAAGGTCTGAGGAAGTCTGTTAGTGGCGCTTTCTTTCCTTCAGGACCTGAACTGGGGGGACGCTGATGGAAACTCTTACTGTTGAATTTGCAGTGAGGCTCTTTCTACATAAAAGGCCGCGGAGATGTTCAGGGCGCTGAGTGTTGGAGATAACAGCAGCTGCTCGCCTATCTCTGCTTATTTTTAACTGCAGCAGAGTCTGAGGGCTCAGCTCTGGAAAAACACAACTGAACTCAGATTTCCTTTATTTCTTACGTTTATGTCGTATCTGAGATGTCTAAACAGCAGATTTTCTTCTTGTTTTAGGAGAAATGCAAATCGCTGAACAAGAACGAGGTGATGGTGATTCTTCTGAAGAAACTAGCTTGTCTATATTTCACTATTTCACTGTCTGTTCTCTTGCAGAATATCTGCACAGTTTTTTTTGCAGTATTTTTGTGAAAACATGAGATAAACTTTTCCCCAGTTTGAGGAAACTTCAAGCGAGAGTCAACTTTAAAAAAAGAGGTTTAAAGCTTGCGGAGAAACGTTCAGGGTGGCCCGGTTCGACTCACCCGATCGCTGGCCTCCATTTTCTGTCCTCCCAGGAACCACTCCACGGCGATGCCCTCGTACGACAGCTCGCACTCGAAGGTCGCCGTCTCCCCGGCCGTCACCGTCACGTCCTTCAGAGGACGGTTCAGCGTGATGGAGCGAGCTGAAGGGAAGGAGGGAGAGGACATGGTTTGTTTGATGTCAGGGGTCCGTCAGAGTGGAGCTGCTGCTCCTCTGACTTCAGATAAAGGCTGAAGTTGAAAATAACCCTGGGACGTGATTGGCCGACGATCACAGAGACACAGGACACCGAGGCATGTGACACGAAACCCACTTCGCATGTTTGTTACTGTCTTTGCTTTGAATCAAAGGTTTCTGGGATGTCAGGTCAGCAAATTAAATCTATATGCAGGTACTAGGCCTGTAGCAATACACTAATCTCGGAATACGATACGATACGATACAGTACGATACACGATATTCGGCTCACAATATGATATGTATCGATATTCGTCTTACAATATATTTACATCATTTTCTGAAAGATTTTAAAGGAACAAAGTGATTTTGGTGACATCTTGTGAGTGTTGCAATGCCTTTGTTTGAATTAATTGAACTGAAAGCATCAATTACACATTATATGGCTGACAGGCAGCTTGCAAAATGAATAAAAGATGTGTTGAGAAAAATAGTTTCATTTATTTAAACAGTGCAAATTGTTGCTTGCAAGCTTTTAAAGGTGGGACACGGGGGTTTTGAAAGAAGCTTAGAATATTGATTCCCGCGGCTAAAAAATCAATACTCGATAAAATATCAATATATATTGCAGAATCGATAAAATTGCTCAGCTCTAGCAGGTACGTGCAAAGGTTTGAATCCCGCGTTTTGTTTTTTGTCTAAAAATATCATAATCATGGATTGTAGTTGGTCTTATTGTCAGGCAAAAACAGAACTTCTTCACTGTGTCGTTTTCTGTTTAACAAAAATAAAACCATGAATCAAAATAATAATGGGGGCAACAAAAAGAACCAAACACTTTCTTCTCAGAAATGAAAAGAAACTAAAGTATGACCTAAAGAGGTTGAAGAACTGATACATTTAATAAATATACCCAGTCAAAAAACAACAATTGAGGCCTCAAATCTACAATTTTACATCTAAACTGCAGAAAACTCTTCATAATTTCTACAAAAGAGATTAAAGATTATAAAAAAACACATAACAGCCATGAACACCCCAGACGTCTGCAGAGACGACAGAGACGAAGACGAATGAAAACGCTCTCACATTTGACTCTGAGCTGAGCGTTGGACTTGGCGTTGGCGGCTGAGAAGTCGACGGGTCCGGCCATGTCCATGCGGACGTTGTAGAGGATCAGCATGTGTCTGGTTCCTTCCTCCTTGATCTCCACATCCTGAGGGGGAAACGAAAACGGTGAAATTTACAGCGGTTTCTGCGGGAGTGGACGGACTGACGTGGTTTCTGGCAGACTCACCGCAGACTGGTGCAGAGCATCTCCCTTCAGTTTCCAGTTTCCATGGACGTCCTCCTCCGAGATCTCCGTCTCAAACCTGGCTGTCTCTGTCTCTGTGACCTCGACGCTGTACAGCGGGCGGACAACCTTGATGTCGCGCTCTGGAGGCGAACAAAACCTTCATTAGAAAATCTGATAATTACTGTCGACCTGAAAGCATGAAGCTAAGTTCTTGATACAACAGCAGCTTCAAATGACCATCTTCCCCATCAGGAACCAGAACGGAGCTTTACCCTCAATGTTGAGGTTGGCTGTTGTTTTGTCTGAGCCACAGTCGCAGGTGTAGGCGCCGATGTTGGCCTTCTCCGCCCTCCTGACCGTCAGGATGCGTTTCTTGCCGTCGGAGGTGATGGCGATGTTCTTGGAAGGTGTGATCTCCTTCCCATCCTTGAACCACTTGACGTCAGCGACAGCTTTGCTCAGTTCGCAGACCAGCTTCACCTCGTCCTTCTCCACCGCCGTGTAGTTCTGCAGCTTGGTGGTGAAGTACAGGTCGCCCTCTGCAGAAACATTGTACAACAGATTCACGGATTAAGTCTGTGACATTCATGAGAGACCTTTCATACTTTTATAAAAAAGACTGATGCCAAATGATTTTAGACTTTAGAATTTTTCTTGTTCTTCTTCTGGATCACTCATTTCCATCTTATCTTCCTCTATCACACCAATCAACTGCATATCCAGAAATGTCCTCATCAGTCTTCTCCTCTTTCTCCTGCCTGGTAGCTTCATCTCCAGCGTCCGTCTACAAGTGTATTCATTATCCCTCCAACTTTATGAGTCCAAACCATCTCAAATTTGTGTCAACAATGTCTAACTCTGGCTGTTCCTCTGATGTTCTCGCTCCTAACCCTATCTAACCCTGTTTACCTTCATCTCTGCTACCTCAAGCTCTCCCTTTACTGTAGCTGCTACTCTTTCATCACCGATAAACTCCAGAAACTCTCCTCCACTCGTTTTGCCATACCTGCACTCTCTTCTTCACCTCTTTTCCTCACTCCCCGTTGGTTTGAACATTTCTCTCTCATGCATATGTAGACCTATCCAGGTTTCCCCCAACTGCTCCTTACTCTTTCATTCTACTATCTCAGTCTCAATCTGCTCTCACTACAGATCACAATGTCGTCAAAGTCTTTGGAGATTCCTGTCTGACCTCATCTGTCAGCCTATGAACACCATGAGGACAAAAAGGGCTTCAGGGCCGATCGTTGATGCAGTCCCACTTACACTTGAAAGCCCTCTGTTACTCCTACTGAAGACTTCACTGCTGCCACTGCCTCTGCAACTCTAACAAACATTTCTGTCACTTCAGACAGAAATGGAAAACCACAATTCTGCTCCTTGGGACTGTCGCACACTTTCTCTAAATCTGCAGAAACACAGTGACCTTCTTCAGCAGCTTCCTCGAGGCTATTGCTGACTCTGTCGTGCTCTTTCTTGGAATACTCATCGATCGAAACCAATATGATTTTAAGCTCGTAAAAGCACAACTTTATTCATGCAACTTAAGAATCAGAATCAGAATCAGAATCAGATTTATTATTGTCACTGAGCCAGATTCTTGGTTTCTAGGGATGCAGGATAACTGTTTTTCAAAACAATACTGATAACCGATAACTTTCAGCTCCTAAAGGCCGATAACTGATAACACACACATATACCTAAGATCATTACATCAATACTATGAACAAAACCAAAAACAGTTTTGACTCTTTAAATGAACAGAAATAAATTTTTTCCAATGAATAATTATTGGCAAGCCTCTCAAACATCTTCGTAAAGCTATCAAACAAACCTATTTGATATCTCACATCAACTTGTTATCGGGGCTATTCGTCATGATATCGGACTTATCGAGATTACGTCATAATTTCCTGTTATCGGCCCGATAGCTATCGGGTCCATAATTATCGTGCACCCCTACTGGTTTCCTCTTGTTAGCCCTCATCCTCCATCTAAGGACCCTGTTAAAGAAAAGTGTGAGAGTGCAGACACTGACCGAGAACGGTGAGCATGGCATTCATGCTCTTGTCCATGGCCTCCACTCTGATCATGGACGTGTCGTCGATGGTGACCTCCTTGAAGGCCAGCGTGTGGACCTTTCCGTGATCTGACATGTGGACGACCTTGCTGGGATGCAGACGGACGTCGTTTTTGTACCAGACCACTGAGATTTTGTCGTGAGACAGTTCGACGCTGAACTCTGCAGTCTCACGTTCCTTCACCGTCACGTCCTTAATGGGTTTGACGAACTCCAGGCGAATACCTGCCGTAGGAAAAACAGACGCTCGTAAATGTGACACTCATGCTTTTAACCTATGAAATCTCCTTCACACGTTTTACTTTTCAAGCAAATTCTATACATTTTTGAGTTTCAATGGTAACTTGGCATCATTACCTTGAATGACAAGTTTGCCCGTCGTCCTCTTATCCTCGGCCTCAAACATGTACTTGGCCTCGTCGTCATAGGCGGCCGATCGGATCACAAGAACGTACATTTTCCCCTCTTGTATCATCTCGTACTTGTCGTCGCTCTGCAGCTCTTGCGAGCCTTTCAGCCAGCGGAAGCTCTTCGGATTCCTCGACACCTCCAGCTCGAACCTGGCCTCGTCTTTCTCGTACACCTGAACGTCACTCAGCGGTGTGAGGAAGTTCAGCGGAAGTTCTGAAGGAAAACCACGGGAGCATCAGCATCATGGTTGCCCTCGAAGGGCCAGATTGACAGCATGAATGTAAAAAAATGCAATGTAAATTAAAATAAATTAAACTACACCTTGTTAAATAACGGTTTCAGTATTTATTATGTATTCAAGTGTCAAATATTTACCTCACTATTATATTAAACTCAGGGTTTGTGGTTGTAAACCTGCTCTCGCACAGGTGATCACTGAGAGTATCCATTACCTTGGTTTCAGAAGTGGAAGCGATTCTTTTTTTCTCTTGCAGGCTAAACTTAGCATACTTAGCTCCGTGTTTGCTGTTAAAACGCCGACGTAATTATGCTCTTTCACGACTGACACCGCCTCATAACACAAAAGACAGGCCTACTGTTTCTTCACCTTGAGGTACAAACTTGTTTTCCCAACATTCATGAAACTGCCTTCTTTGTGCATCAAATTTTCTTTTCTTGGACATGTTGAGGATAATTTGTAGAGGTTTTTCTTAAATTCGTAAGTTCTGAAAATCGTCGTCATGGTTATATACTGTTATTTTGTGGGTGACAACGAAATGCGTTATGGGAGATGTAGTTTATTGTCAATATGTGCTTTAAAGCAGTGTAAGCTTATTTTAAGTCTGAAAATATTGGTTTAAAATGTAAGTTTATAATCCACAAGCTCTCGAGGGCCACATAAAATGACGTGGCGGGCCACATTTGGCACGCGAGCCTTGAGTTTGACAAATGTGGGTTAAAGCATCCTAAATAAATCAAGAATGACTTGTCTCTGTTCACAGCTCGGAGTCTGTGCATGGATAAGATAACAAATAATGTCTTCCAACAGTCAGACTTCACTTGTATGGGCCGCCATAATGCATAAAATCCCAGGCTGTAGTGTGTAGGAAGGATTGCTATCTTTAGAAAGCACTTGTTTTGATTTTAAAATATCTAGTATTACCAAATGCTCACTAGATGGCAGTAAAACACAGAACCAATATGCTTGGTTACCTCTTCGCTTCTCTCTCCTTCCATGGGGGATTCACTATGGGGGGGGGGATGCGGTAAGGTTGGGCGTCGGGTCGAAGGTGTTGGTCTGTCAGGGGGTGAGGCGGGGGTAGTAGGGGTGCCATGGTTTGGGAGAAGGGGTTGGAAGAAGAATAATTAGGAGTGCGGGGGTGTGGGTTTAGGGGGGAGAGGGTATGTAATAGGGAACGGTGAGTGAATGGGGGGGGGACTTATGGGGGAGTAAGATGGGTGTGTGAGAGGTGTTGGGTGTATAGGGGTGGAGGGTTTGGTAGGGGGTGGGGGGGGGGAGGAGAGGTACGGACCGGGGTTGGGGGGTGGTCGGAGGAGGGGGTGCGGCAATGTGACAAGGAGGAGTTGGGGGTATTGGGAGTTGGTGGGGGGGGAGGGTGCGAGAGGGGGCGGGGTATGGGTGGTAAAGTGGGATGTTAAGAATGGGGGGGGTGAGTGGTGTGATGTTGGTTGGGGGGAGGGATGGATGGGGTGGGGATTGGAGTGGGTGTGAGTGGTGGACTGCTGTGGAGTTGTTGGTGGCGTGGTTGGACTGGTGTGTTGTAGGGAGAGGGGAGTGGGGTTGATGGGGATTTGAGTGTAAGGGTGGGGTGGGGGGTGTAGCATTGTAGTTCGAATAGGGGGTTTAGGGGGGGTTGACGGGTGGAGGTGAGGGGGGGTTAATTGTGAATTTGGGCTGAGATCGAGGTTTGTAGTGGTGGTGAAGGAAACTGGGGGACGTGATGGGAGGTGATCGAAGGGAGGGGATGGTAAAGACTGAGGCAGTGAGGGGGGGGTGTGTGGAAGAAGAATGTTGGTTAAGGGGTGTTTTAGAATTTATGGGAAGGTGTGATGGGGGAAGTAATAGGGCGAAAGGGTCAGAGAATAGTCGGCAAATAGGGGGGGGTGATCGGAGTTTGAGGGGGTAGATATGGGGTGTGAGGTGTATTCTGGGGTGGGGGAGTTGACGTAGTAGGCGGGGCGAGGGGGTGAGGGGGAAAAAGACACCTGTTTATCGGGTAAGGGGGAGGAGCTGAGCCCACATGACAGGTGTTCTCCAGGAAGGACACCTGTCAGGTCAGAGGAGGGTAAAGGAGGAGGAGCTTAAGCGCTACCTGGCGCCTACCTGTGCACATGCCTACTCAGCATGATTTATTCTTGTGCAGACATGGTGGTGTCTGGCGTTCCCCGGGAGAACGGGATCCTCCACGCCTCAGAAATCGCCAACATGGCTCTGGACCTGGTGGGCGTCTGCCGCACCTTCAGGATCCCTCACAAGCCCAACACACAGCTGCAGATACGAGCAGGGATCCACTCCGGTACTCCCGCGGTTCGCCGCCACGCTGAAACGTCTTGCGGAGTCTGTTTTTACTGACCGCCTCTCTTTCTGCTCTTCAGGTTCGGTGGTGGCCGGAGTGGTGGGGACGAAGATGCCTCGCTACTGTCTGTTTGGAGATACAGTCAACACCGCGTCCAGGATGGAGTCCACAAGTCTGGGTAACCCAGCAGGGCCAGAAAGCAGTTCAGCTCAAAGACCAGAGCAGCAAAAGAGGCGGAAGGAGGACAATATGGGCCAAAACAGATTATTAAAAGGAAATACTGTATAAACTGGATACTTATAAAAATGAGCAGATTGATATAAATAACATGAAAATGGATGAAAGTCAAAATACAACAACAAAAATTACATACAGTCAGAAATAAGTTAGTTAAAGATAGGCCATTTCAAAGAGATTTCAGGATAGCCTGTATTCAGGATCCTAACTGGGAGCTGGTCCCAGACCTGGACCTGGTCCAAAACTGGGAACTGTTTACGACATGGGAGCCTTTTCTAAACCTGGACCTGGTTGCAACATTGGTACCTGGTCTCAAACTGGAGGCTGCCCCATAACAGGGAGATGGTTTCAGTTATAGAGCTGGTCCCAAACTAGATGCTGGAACTGGTCCAAAACTGGGAGATCATCCCAAACTGGAGGCTGACCTGAAATCGAGAACTGGTTCCAAACTGGGATCATTTCAAAGAAACATGTTTGAAGTTGAGCCAAAAAGCAGACTAAGTGCTTGTATCCTGCCCAAACTGGGAGCTGACTCCACAGGGAAGGCTCTGATAACTGAACACTCCTCCTCCCATTCTCCTGAAGACTGTAAGACAAGTAAACTGGCTTTCTGAGAGCATGTAAGGATCAATAACATCCTTCAGGTAACATGAGTTTATATAGTCACTGTTGCAGGTCCCCAGCAGCAATATTTCACCATAGCGTTATTATAGTATAATATTAACACTGATGATACACATCAGAAAAATAGCGAATCAACACGGTCCTTAGCGGAGGAGCAGCAAGTTTGTCCGACCTAGCAACAGTAACTAGGGAGGGGGCAGTGCTTACCGAAAGGTCAATTCTAAAATCTAACTCCTAACCACAGGAAGTCAATGTAAATACAGTAACACAGGAGAAATATGATCTCTCTTCACAACACCAGTCAGGGTCCTCCAGAGTATTACTGGAGGTTAAAGCAATGACATCCAGAGTTACTTTATAGTTAGAAAGATTAATAGAGCTGGTTGTCGTCTGAATAACAGTTGTAATTAATGACATGTTTTCTAATTATGTGTAAAAAATAAGCATATCAAGAGATAGTAGTGGGCCCAGTCTTGAACCCTGTGGAACTTCATAATTCACTCTGGTTGATGTAGAAGATGCATTTAATCTGTACAGGTGAATTCCCAATCAGCTCCATAAATTACTTTGATAAGGTGATTTTTCCACAAACATGGAGGCTACTAAGTTTAGTACTTGACTACGTGGGCATCCTGGAATCCATCAGATACGTATATGAGAAGCTAAATTGGGATCTTTGTACGGTGACCTTGAGTGTCGTGAAAGGCGCCTCTAAATAAAATGTATTATTATTATTATTAAAGGAGGGGTTTTACTCCATAATGAAGCTGCCTCGGTGTCTTCACAGCCTTGAAGATCCAGTGCAGCTCCAGCGCCTTCTACCTTCTCCAGGAGATCGGCGGCTACATGCTGGAGTGCAGGGGAGTGCTGGAGGTCAAGGTGAGCCGCCCCAGTCCCACCATCATTCATCTCTGCTGACTGGGAGTGCTGGGAGCCGCCCAGTAACACCTCTCTCACCTCCACCAGGGTAAAGGCGACATGGTCACCTACTGGCTGGAGGGGAAGGGGACGACTCTGGTCTCCAAGAACGTCAGCCCCGACACCAAAGCCAGCAGGCACGTCACCGTGGAGACGGAGGCGGAGCGAGAGCCGTACTCATCCATGCCAGGGTTTCTGAACGACGTCCTCCTCACGGGCCCGCTCTGATCCAGAGTTCCTGATCCAGAGTTCCTGATCCAGAGCTCCTGATCCAGAGCTCCTGATCCAGAGTTCCTGATCCAGAATTCCTGATCCAGAGCTCCTGATCCAGAGCTCCTGATCCAGAGTTCCTGATCCAGAGCTCCTGATCCAGAGCTCCTGATCCAGATTTCCTGATCTAGAGCTCCTGATCCAGAGTTCCTGATCTAGAGCTCCTGATCCAGAGTTCCTGATCCAGAGCTCCTGATCCAGAGCTCCTGATCCAGAGTTCCTGATCCAGAGCTGCTGATCCAGAGCTGCTGATCCAGAGTTCCGGATCCAGAGTTCCTGATCCAAAGCTCCTGATCCAGAGTTCCTGATCCAGAGTTCCTGATCTAGAGTTCCTGATCCAGAGTTCCGGATCTAGAGTTCCTGATCTAGAGTTCCTGATCCAGAGTTCCTGATCCAGAGTTCCTGATCCAGAGTTCCTGATCCAGATTGTCAGTGTTTTCAGTGTCCAGTTAGTCTGAGAAGGTAGACGGAAACATTGAAGTTCACTTTTAGATTTGAATTGTTTTAAGAACAGAATTTTACATCACGTATGATTTGTTCAAGAGATACTGGGAGGTTTAAAGTAAAAGTAACTTTTCAGTTTTTATCTTGTCTGGCTGCAATAAATGGTTGAGTTTTAATTGAAAATATAATTAGAGGGTTCATCCTGACACATAGATTAGATAATAGTCTGATAGATTATGATTTTGTTTGTGTCAGAATATAATAAAAGTCATCTTATTGAAGTGGCTCTTAATATTAGACAAATATAATATCAGATGAACAACAACAGATAATACAATTTGCTTTCACTATGTCTCATTTATTTAACATACATGAAGCATGAAATTTATTCAACAAAAATTATTTTTAAAGGACATTTATTTTATTTTAGATATACCCATCCCTCCATCAGATGATGGAGGGAAATGAAAGAAATGAAAACCTGTAACTGTTTCTGCGTGATGAGTTAAGGTAATTAAATTACTGAAACTAGTCCCTGTTTTTCCTCAAACGAGGCAGTTATATACGGTCTGAGACAATTTAAACTGGTTCACCAGCATCAAAAAGTTTTCAAAACAGATGCCAAACCAGGAAACAGTTCAAAAAAGTTGCAGTTCCTCTACTGACCACCAGGTCTGGCTCCAGCAGTGAGTCAGTCTCCACTGACCTCTGTGATAAAATGGTCCAAAAGCCACTTTGGTCTCCATAGCTACTGTAAATGTCACATCCATGACAGCTGTACAAGAGCCAACTTTCAAGGATCTCATGAGCTAAAATGGTATAAAACTGTAAATAATTAGGGGCGTGGTGTTTGACGTTAAGGGCGTCATCTCTTTAGCTACTTAGCAATTTGACATCTGAGCTGTAGATAAAGACCTAACAGAGCTGAATTGTTCTTATTTTAAAGATACCTTTGCTAGCTGTGCTGTTCATTGCACATCTCCACAATATAGATCAATGTGACAAGTTCTAGACAAGCCTGGAAGGATCTACAGGTGAAGATGATCAAATCTGTCCATTTTAGCTTGATTTAGCTCATGTTGACCCACGGGGCTAACTTTCATTACTTCAGACCAGTTCCGATCAGGTCCAGACTCAGATGTTGCATCTGAACCAAGGACTGCTCTGAGGACTTCTTCTGCCTTGCTGCAGCTCCATCAGTCCTGGAAGGGTCCAGGGTCAAAGTGTAGCTGAGGACCAGCTACCTTTGTGACTGAAGGCTGCTAGCCGGAGCTAACCTCGGGGCTAACCTCAGGACTGGCAGCTGGACGACCTGCAGCTCATCTTCTGTTAGCTGTCAACCAGCTCCTGAGCCTGGACTCTACCAGGTTAACTAAAGCTCACTACCTGAAGCACAGAAAGTCCTCTGCATGATCCTGAGACCCAACAGGGAACGTCCCAGAAGACGACCGTTTGCGAGTGCTGCTGACTGGATTTGTGAGATGAAAGTTTGTTTTTTATAAGGTGTCATTGAAGAGACTGAAAGTAAAGACCAATTGAAGAGTTTAATGCACAAAGCTTGAATCAAGGTTCAATATGCCTTGCAGAATATTTAATCTCAACACATCAGCGAGATCCAAAGGGAGTCCACGTAGACTCTCCAACGGTTTGGTCTTTTATAACTCCAGTGGGCGGGTCCTCACATTCTTCTGCGTAATTCTCCTTTATCTCAAAATCCAGGTGACCTGCAGCTTTTAGTTTTACAGGATATGTGTTGACATTTGTCACAGTCCAGGAGTAAAGATAATAAAACTGCTGTCTATCTGTGGAGGTCACAAACTTTTAGAGGTCAGGAGGTCCTGGTGTAAACACTAACTTACCCTTTAGGCCATAAGACCAGCAGGAAACTGGGATAACAGGATGTGGAGGAGGAAGTTTATTCAAAGGTTTCATGATAACATGTTTGCTCCTTTAAAAACAAATGTCTCTCCATGTCTTGTCATAGAATTATACATTTAAAAAGGATCAGTGGTGTCAAATAAAATGAGCCTTTTGATGTCTAAACTGGTGTCTAAAACAGCGTCTCTGATGTGATGACTCATCGAGCAACAGCAGCTGCCACAGCGGCGCCGTTAAACTCTACTGGCTAACTAGCTACCTTTGCTCGGACCTCTGTCAGGACTCGAGCTCCGCCCCCCATCACAGGTGCGGTCCGCCAGCTGAACTTCCTCAGAGCTGCAGCAGTCCTCGTTTCAGCTCCGGCGGCAGTCGTTTCAGATGTTGTTTCAGGGTTAAGGATGGACACATCTGATGAAAATTAATGGAAGATAATGCTAGTTAGCTTTATAGATTAGCCAAGCCAAGCCAACTTTATTTATAAGGCCCACATCCGGCCCGCCGCTTCATTACAGCAGACCTGTGAGAGCGCGCAAAGATGTTTCTAGAACATGTTGTGGAACGTTTCTGAAGACGTTTCTGAAGATGCGTTGAAGCCAACATGGCGGCGCTGACATGGACCGCTGGGACCCCTGAGGTGATGACAGCAGCCAGGTGACCGTCCAGCTAAAAAGTCACAATTCTACAAACACTCAAATTTTGCTTTTATTTTAACTCAGAAAAGTCGAGAATTCACAAGAAAAAGTTGCTCTTTTTTGTCAAAAAGTTAAAAATTTTTGTGGCCTTTATTGACAGCGAAGACAGACAGGAAGGAGGAGGACGTGGAGCAGAGGGTCACAGAGGCCGGGAATCAAACCCTCGACCGCTGCGTTGAGGACTGTAGCCTGTCCGCCTGTCCTGACCACTGAACCACCAGGGGGCGCACTTCTCTTTTCTTACAACAGAAATGTTTTACAAGAGCAAATTATAATCTGAAGTTGTAAATTCACGTATGTTCTGGCTCCACCCCTATTCCTCCAGGACACTCCAGTGTTGACTGGCGTAAACTGGATCTGGCAACGTATCCCAGAATGCATTTCTCATCAACCAGAGTAAAAGAGCGTTTTAGGGTCATTGTTTAATAACAAAATGTAGTTTTAGGACATTTTCATCTGAGAATATAGTTGTAACTTCAAATCTGAGGTAAACTGATCAGGATAGAGCCGAGATTAAAAAAAAAAACTTTTACCTCCTGAACTTTATTTAAAACACCTCTGAAACAGAAAAGCATTAGAACATTAAGATGACGGGTAGAAACTATTCTTCCAGAAGAGTCTAGAGTCACGTTAAACTGTGTGTTTGGGTCGCCCGGTGGTCCCGGTGGTCCCGGTGGTCCTGGTGGTCCATGTACAGAGGCTGCAGTCCTCCACGCAGCAGTCGCGGGTTTGATTCCCGGCCTGTATGACCGTTTCCTGTCTGTCTTCATTGTCAATAAAAAACAAAACTTCAGTTTATTTGATGCTCCGTTAAACTGTGGATGTCTAGAAACATCGTGCTCGCTGAGGTACACAGCTGTTCAGACTGGATCCTCTGGAGTTCAGACCCAGCAGGTCCGACTCTGGGTTCATCTGCAGAACAGTCTGGGTTCATCTGGGTTCATCTACAGGACGATCTGAGCACAGCTGCAGGAGACACAACGAAGCATCAGGTGACTCATCTGCTGCTCGTCTCTTTGAGATCGCCTGAAAGTGAAGCTCAGCTCTCAACAAAAAAGATATAAGGGAGAGATTTGAAGCTTTGCCTCATCAAAGTAAAGAAAAGAACAGAACCAAAAGAACCAACACCAACCTCCAGGTGTACATCAGCTGTCATGGAGGTCAACTCCAACTCTGGAGACCAAAACCAGGTTTTAACGCAGTGTGAGTTTATTTGTGCTGAGTGACTGTTGGAGCCAGACCCTGGTGGTGGTCTGAGGGACTGCATGTTTCAGCTTTACTAGTTCCAGTAAAGCAGGTTCAGCTCCTTGGTTTGTTGGTATGTGTCGTTTTTGGACGTCTTGAGTTTGCTCTCAGCTGTGAAGTCAGAGGTTCAGATCCTGGTGAGGAACCAGAGCTGTCCAGGAGGACATTTCCTTCACCACCACGCTCCTCTGTACCAAGGGTGCAGATGGCACCGGGGACGGGGGGACATGTCCCCCCAGATTTATATTGATCCCTATCAATGTTGTTATTTTTATAATGGTATTTTAGTAAGCAATAATTGTTAACTGAAATGATGAGATTTCAGATGTTAACATTGTCCTCCTGGCCTGCAGCCAATCCCTGGTGGGGTCAACAATGAAAAAACAATTACAGCGTTGTTTCAAAACCCAAGCAATCTAAGTATCATGTTGCCTGTTAACATCCCCAGATGTGCCATATTCACCAAGACAGACTTGACAAACTGGACAGAAAAGATACTGTCCAGCAATATGTTCAGATAAATGAAAGGAGAGATGTTTTTGGGACCTACTGAAAACTCACAATTCTAATGACAGCTCAGTCCCCCCCAGTTTAAAAATCCTATCTGCACCCCTGGTCCGTTATGTGTTCGGATCTGCAGGACGATTCAGATGAAAATGCAGAAAATGGGAGATGAGGAGCTGAAGGCAGTGAGAGGGCTGCAGCAGATCAGAGAGAGTTTTAATTACAGATGAACCAACAAAGCCCCCCCTCTCAGTTAATCCTTCAGTGGAGGGCATTTACACATCTGAGGACTCACATGAAACCTTTGTGCTGCAGCTGTGAGTGTCGGAGCTTTAATTACTGAATACATCAGAGGACCTCTGAATGAGCAGCTCCGCCTCCACTCAGGTCTGCAGCACATCCATGGTGACGCCGCGCAACATTATTACACAACACATTAGTAGTTGCTCCTTTCAGACAGGCAGGATTTAGCTGCTTCAGGTCAACGAGCACCCAGAGTCCTCTTCCATCTATACATCTATACATACATACATCCATACATATCTTACATCCATCTATACATCCATCATCCATCTATACATCCATCTATACATACACCCATCTATACATCTATACAGCCATCTATCATACATCCATCTATACATACATACATCTATACATACATCCATACATACATCCATCTATACATCTATACATCCATCCATCTACCATCTATACATACATCCATCTAATCCATCTATACATACATCCATCTATACATCCATCTATACATACTCCATCTATACATACATCCATCATACATACCTCTATACGTCCATCTATACATCATCATACATCTATACATCCATCTATACATCTACATCCATCTATACATCCTATACATATACATACTCCATCTATACATACATACATCATACTACATCCATCTATATACATCCATCTACCCATCCATCCATCTATACATACATACATACATACATCTATGATCCATATCATACATACATCTATACATCCATCTATACATCATCCATCTATACATCTATACATCCATCTATACATACATCCATATCATACATCTATACATATATCATCTATACATCCATCTATAATACATCCATCTATCCATCTATCATACAGCCATCTATACCCATCTATACATCTATACATCATACACATCCATCTATACATCATACATCCTACATCTATACATCCATCTATCCATCTATACATCATACTCTATATCATCTATACCATCCATCTATACATCTATACATCCATATCCATCCATCATACATACATCCATCTACAGCCATCTATACAGCCATCTATACATACTATACATCATCCATCTATACATCCATACATACATACCATACATCCATCTATACATCTACATCAATACATCCATCTATACATATATCCATCATACATCTCCATCTATACAGCCATCTATACATCCATCTATACATACATACATCTATACATCCATCTATACAGCCATCTATACATCCATATATACATACATACATCTATACATCCATCTATACATACATACATCTATACATACATCCATCCATCTATACAGCCATCTATACATCTATACAGCCTCTATACATCCATCTATACATACATCTATACATCCATCTATACATCCATCTTACATCCATATACATACTATACATCTCTATACAGCCATCTATACATACTTTACATCCATCTATACATACATCCATCTATACCATCTATACATACTAACCATCTATACATCCATCTATACATCCATCTATACATACATCTCTATACATTTTGAATGATCATCTTTTAAAAGTTATTTGGTCAGTGATGGGCACCTGTCATTATTTAGAGGAGCTGTAATCTTGCCCTGTGATGGGCTGTGGACCTGTCTGGGGTGTACTCCTGTCTTTTGCCTGATCATAAATGGGATCAAGCAGGTATAGATAATGGATTAATGTATAGGTGGGTGTATGGATAAAATAATATATTCAAACTACAAATATTTTGTACTTTTACCTCTTACTTTTAACAATCACTCCAAGTTTTAGTCCCTCAGCAAACATCAAGAATCTAACAAGACACATTTTTAACAACTATTTCACCAATCTTTCAATTTAATACCATGAGCTCAAAGATCTTTCATGAATCTGTAGTTTCACTATTAAAATCATGCTTTTAGACATTTTTTTTTAAGAAGAAACCTACCAAAGCAAGCACTCAACAAAGGCTGCCCTCAGCGCCTCTCTCAGGTGTGTCTCAGTGCAGGAAGAAAGGCCCAGGTGAGCTTCCCGCCCCCTTTTATAGGCTCCACCCCTTGCTTGGATGCTAGTGCTGGACTGCCTGATATCTTCCCTTCTACATATTCTTTGTTTGTTTGTTTGTGTAAACATGTAAGCATGCAGGTATTCAAAACCAGGGCTTGCAATGGGTATATTTTATATTTATTAAATTCAGTACAGTGAAATAGATCCTTTATCCTCCAGTCACTACTGCATTTCTACACGAGCAGAGCAGGCTGGTGTTGAAAAAAAATAACCTCTCCTTCCTCCATCTGCCTTCCACCTGACAGATGCTGACTTCCAGACCTCTCTTCTGGACCTCATGGGTGCGGGGCCTGCATTGCCCCTCTGTATTGTTTTGGGATGAGCCTGACTGAAGTCTGTCTTCATCATTTTCTGCATTGTCATCACATGCCAGTTTTCTTTTGGGAGATCCCACCAGAAGCATCAGACCCCCGAGAATCATGAGTCCACGCCAGTCCTTCTGCCACAACAAAGCCTTGATCAAATAAGACAATCAGCCCTCATTTTGTCTTTTCAATGCATTTCATTTTGTGAAAATGCTTTAAATGCAATATTTCAGCTTTTATGAAACTAGGGTAAACTGTAAGGCTTTATTAATTCCAATAGGAGGCTCATATAAACACAGTAATGTAGTAACTGAACTGTGGAAAACAGTTTTACAGTCTTATTTACACATGAACTGCGAAAGCTGACCAACTCATTTTTATTCACCATGATAATTCAATGTTGGCTATAATAACTACAACTTGTGATGAAGATGAATTCCTTTCTTTTCTTTGTACAGTTGTATATCATATATCTGTAGGAAGAGCTTCACTGAGTAAATCCTTATGTTCAAAGCTCAATCAATCTGGAACCTTCCCAGGTCCTTTATTTATATCATTAAATATAGTACCTATCTCACTTTTTTCTTTTTTTGGGGGTAGATGTTTTCATATTTGCACCTGGGGAAGTAAAGTGGGGCAGCTAGATAAGATTGTATTTAATAGAAAACAAGCTTTCATTGTGGCCATCCAGTTGATTTGAATCTCTGATGATTCAGAGTTGAGGAATATCGCCTCCTGCTGGTTGGTTTCTGTCACTGTCAAGTTCTGTCTGGTCCCCTGATAATGTTTCATTAAATGCCCATGAAGAACAGATGGCAATTTTCTAGACTTAGTTACGCGTAAAAAAAAATATTATTAAATATTCACTTTTTTCATGAGAAAAGAAGAAACAGAAAATGAATAAATAAAAACTCTGGACATGTTTATTCACCCACTCAGGTCACATACGTGTGTTTTAATGAGTTCATCTTTGTATTTTCTATTAGTTTTGTGAAACTAATCCTGTGGATTTTTGTTGTTCAGGTGCAGCGCTTCAGTGATGACTTTCTTCGATTTTGCTTCCAAAGCAGAACCTCTGAAACGTGTTTATTCACTCGTCTTTTGTCATTAGATAAGCATATCCTTATATTTTCACACAGCAAGAATTGATTTTCCAGAGAATGACAACATCCATCTAAACACAAGACAATGAAGTTGAGAAGTAAAGCTGCAGCTTTACTCCAGCCTGACTGTGAAGTGTCACAGGAGCAACAGCAGAAGATGCACGTTTGTTAGCCGTTAGGTCCCTCAGGGGTCAGTTTGTTTTCTGCATCAGCCTGCCTCTGCCGGTGTAGAAATGCTCCAATGAATAGAGGATCTATTTCTAGTGTTGCATTTATGATGTTATCTTTCAATGTAAAAACTTTACATGTCCTCTATTTGAATATATCAGAATCAGAAAGCTTTCTTGTCATTGTAGCAAACAATTAGAGATTAGAATCATTACTCTGCTTGATACCAGTAAACCCCATTTCACACTTCAGTCACGAAGTAATAATGGAGAATAAAACCAGCATGCTCACATGTTCAGTAATAAGGGCTATCTCGTGACTTAGAAATGGGACAGCCCTTGAGTGCAGTTACGTCTTCAGACTGTGGGGGGCGGCCTTACGCTACGTCCAGTCTGTCAAGAAAATGACGACGACGAAGAAGAATAAGATAATATAAATATATATAAACGAAGACAATAAGATAGTTTGTAACATTTATATCTTTATCAACTACGAAAATACGTACATTTGTAGCTCGCTTTTTTCGGCGCCATCTTTTTTGAAGACGTCTTGGTGAAAATACGCAATGCCTTCTGGGTAGCCCTTACTTCCAAGGGTGGTGCCGGAGAATCTCAATATTGATACAGCCCTCAAACTTGACTTTCTAAGAATCAGAACAGAACTTGGACTTCACGGGAGCGCACATTTTTGAGATTGAGGGTTAAGGGAGGAATTGGAATTCACCCTACGTTATCCTCAAGCCACTTTTTAACCATTTTGGCAGTGTGCTTTGAGTCATTGTCCATTTGGAAGACCCATTTGTGCCCAAGTTTTAGTTTCCTGGTCAATTTCTTTTGACTTTCCCATGATTTCAAACGAGGAAGCAGAGTGTTTGAGATGTGGCCTTAATTACATCCCCAGGTGTGCCGTCATTAACTCACATGTTGTCATTTAACCTATCAGGAGCTTCCAAAGCCATGACCTCATCATCTGAGGGTTGTACTACGAAGTGAGATTAGAGGGTTAGCGAGGTATGTTGAGTCTAAAGCCAGGATTTCCAGTACCACAAAGGTGGTTCTCTTTTAACCTGGCTAGATCACCATGGTAACTTACTCTGCAAACTTAACCTGGTCCGGAGCAGGTTATGTGCAGAGTTTAGGCTCAAATCAGCTATAAACAAGTGCCACCCTTTCACTTACCACCTCTTCCAGAGATGGCATCACCTTTTTTGAGAAATCCCGTTGACCTGAGCTCCAGGATTGTGCAATGGAGGGAGAGTATTCAGAGACCGGACTGATCCGCTGACCTCCCATGACCATATTCTCTATGAACGCTAGAGATTTCCAGCTGAGGGAATCTGTTACATTTATAATCTGCTAGAGCCATATATTGGCAGCGCCACCAAACGCAGCCGTGCGCTCACAGTAGCGCAAACGGTGTGCGTTTCTTTGCCACAGGAACCTACATGCATTCAGTTGGTGATGCAGAAAATCTGAGCCAGAATACTGGATGCCGCACTATTCACAAGGTTGTACTTGCTCTTACTGAACTGCTGAATATGTTTGTAGTATTCCCTGGCCATCTGCCCCACGCTTCATAAAAAGAAGCGTTTTACAAAATCGCAGGTAACATAAATTAATAGTCCATTATATTGATAATCAGTGTGACGTGGAATTTCATGTGAAATGATGTAATATAATTCATTCATAAGATTCCCCAGGGTGATAGGGTACCTATTAAAGTGGCCGGTGAGTGTGTATAACAGATAATATTAAATCTTAAATTAATTTCACATTGATTTAGCAAAAAAACTAAAGTGATTTTCATTTATCATTCATAATGGGACAGTCACACCTACATAATGTTTAAATCTGCTGCATTAAGTTTTAAAGTTTAAGCGCTATAAAAGAGGGAGGGAGATAATTAAGGTGCATTAAGTGGTGAAATAAATGTAACTACGAATTTACACGATCTGCAATTTTTTGCCAGCACTCCTCTCTGGCTTTATTCGCACCTACAGTGTTGCTTTTGGCCGTAAAGATTTCTTTGAAATCCTCATAGCCCTGCATTATTAAAACCTGCTCCTCCTGACTGAAATATACGGACCGCCATCTATCCATTTTATATGGAAGAGGGATCAAATGACGCGTCAAACGCCCCTTTTATGTGAACGTGCACAGAGCAGAAAGCAGAAAGCCGCGGTTAACAAAGATAGTTGATAACCACCGTCGTGGTACCAGTTATCTCTGATGGAGAGTTTCAGGTTTGTTAAGCCAGAAAGCCTGGCTGTGTCGAACTTGCTTCGTAGTACACCCCTCTGGGCTTCCCTATGTTGTTTAAAGACTTAACTTTTTGTTTATGTAAACTTTTGACCTTGAAGAAAATAATATAAAATTCTCTTAGGAATCCTCTCTCTCATTATTGTGGCATTTAACAAAATGAAATAATTTGGAAATCCTGACTGACCTGAAAGAGGAGAGGTTTAGTCTGATTTGACTTCAGACAGTGAGACAAAAAAATGAAAAGTATGTTTTTGCACAGTGTATGTAAGCTTCTGGCTTCAACTGTAACATCTTGAAAATGTCAGATTTTGTCCCTTTGTGCGAGCTTTTATCACCTTTCACTTTTCAACCAAATGATGTTTGTCTGAGAGAAAGACGCAAATAAGAACACAGCAGGTCAAGAACAGAAATTTATAAATGTGTTGAGCTTTATGAAACTAGGTTCAGTAAACGATGTGTTTAAATGATTGACTGTAAATTCTACATCTTTATGAGAGAAACTGGAAAGATTTAACTCAAACAACTCTCACAGGCCCTGTGACCCTTAACGGGTACAGATAAGGAGATTTTACTGTCAGTATGATGGCGCCCCCTGCTGGACAAACACCACAGAGACAGCAGCCTGTTTCCTTTAAAGCATCAGTGTCCACATTTTCTGTAAAAACCTCAGAACCAACTGTCTGTCTTCTTCAGGTCAGCAGCTCGTCCAGGCTGGGAGCTCGTTCGAGTCAGGAGTTCTTCCTCACTGGATTCAGAATCAGAAACAAAGAGGTTCCAGCATCAGAGCTCAGAGGAATCTCAGCTGAACTTGAGCTGAGATCTTTTAAAAGGCAGGATTACGTTCCTCCAGGTCAAACCCGCCTCCATACGGTCCCGTTCTGACACATGGAGGAGCAGAAACCCACAGCTGTGGTGCTCCATGGAAACCATCTCAGTGTCTCTGTGCAGCAGCAGGTTAATCATCAGACCGTCACCTCTGCGTCAGTCTCGCTGCAGGTGTCCGGTCCTCGTCTCCAGCATCCACTGAGCTGCGACTCTGCTGGCGTAGATGACGAAGGACCAGGACAAGACCACCACCGCCACCAAGACCTGCAGGAACATGCAAAACAGGAGAGAGACAGAATATTATTCACATTATCTTGTCTGTAGTATAATACTGAGTGAATAACATCAGGAAATGAAACACGTTTTTGTTCAGCAGACTCAAAATACTTTGATATTACTGTTCTCTCCAACAATCACTCAAGAGACTCCAGACGGTGTCATCTGGTCCTGAGCAACGTCTCTGTAATACCTAAACTCATTTAGCTCTCCTTTCCCCACCTTCTATTGTGTATTTATATATTTGAATTTTAAATACTTTTCATCTTGTATAATGTTCACATCGTTAGGTCTCCTTAAGTGATTATTACCTGCATGTGTACAATGTTTTTGTTTGTTTGTTTGTGTAGTACATTTTTACCAATTATTCTAAGTACATTTGCATTTTTATGCTTAAAAACATATTTTTTATTTTCATTCTTTTCTCTCTATTTTGCATTTAATTCTATGTCCTTTCTTTTTAATTTGGAACCAAGTCATCGAAGTTTCGTCCAGATGGAAACTTGAATGAACTGAAAAGGTTCTTGGCTGTTATTGGTTTCATATTGCTGTTTTCATGAGGAAATAACATATTTATTTATAAACCAGACCGTTCTTAATGTGGTATAATCAACAGGGATTTAATTATCTCTGCTGAATAATAATTAAATTCAGTCTCTAGGTTGTAGGTTTCAGTACATAGACCTTCCCAACATGGCGGCGGTATTAACGCAGACTCACTGCTACAAACGTCAACATGTAACATGACAGACAAACAAACCTAAGTGTTTATCAGCCTGTTAGAGCTCTTTTCATTTGTGTCATATTCTTTTTTTCTGTTGAATTTTCGTTTCTTATCGGAGCTGGACGCAAGCCTCGCTAACGGTCAACGGCTCGTCTCCAGGCAACCAGGTCACCTGATCCCCGAGGCTGGGATTTAAACGGAAGCAGGAGCGGGAACGTTACCGCCGAGTAGATCCTCTCCAGACTCCGCCGGCTGAGCGGCTCCATCTCCTCCCAAAACCCAAAATAAGTCGCTGCAGCAGGAACAACTTCTCTACTCGTTTACACCACCGCTTCTCTATTTTCTTCTTCTCTTCTGAGCTTTCAACAACGTTTTAGGTGCGACGTCGCCATCTTGTGACGCAGACTGACAACTGCAGATTAGAAATTCTGCCTTCAAGTTACAAATTCAACCTTTGTTTATTATTCATAATTTTCTGTCTGCGTTCTAAGGATTTATTTTACGTTTTTCACGCTACTTTACGGTTACCAAACACTGCACAAACGTTTAACCAGCAGGTGGATGTTTCCCCGCCATTCCGGTAGAGGGCAGTCAAGAGAAGATGATCCGTTACGAAATTAGCAAAAACGGTGTTGTTTTGGTTTTTTTTTTTTTTCTTTAGTCTGCATTTTTTTTTCTGCTTTGATAATCTACTAGGATAAAAACAATAACCAATTAAACATGCTGGCTTTATTGGCGTTATTAAATATTCAGATCATGCAAAAATATGCAATTAAAGCACATGAAATTTAATAAAAAATACCTTTTAATACGGTACTGTTCGCTTTGTGATTATTTCCTAAATCAGGAAAATAAACAACATCAATAAATATAAATATTCAACAGGCAACTATTACTAGCTTTTTAGGGGTTCTATGCAGGACTGTTTGGGTGCCCCTGTTTTGGAAAATGCTCCAAAACTTGAAGGTGATTCATGGCAATCCATTAAACTGTTACACATTAAGAGAAAAATAGGCAATATATGTGAATCCAAAATTCAAACCCTAATCCAGCTCGCAAAATAAACCTGGCTAGCCAACATGAATTTACCCAAAGCTTGGCTAGTTCTATGGCAGGGATTCCCAAAGTGGGGTGCGCGCACCCCCAGGGGTGCGCAAGCTGCCTCTAGGGGGTGCGCGAGATGAAAAATGTAATGGCGGTCTGATAATTTGTTTTTTTTTCACACAATAAAGATGTGTAAATAAACATTTCCTTTGTAAAATTTTAAATCAAAAACTGTCATTTTAATGAATAAATAAATGCAGGCTATTCAAAATGCACGTCATCTTAAAGTGAAGCGTAGAAGAAGAAGTTATATTCTTCTACCACTGCATTTGGACCTAGCTTGTGGCCTCTACTTTATTCATTCTGGGAAATATGCTAAATGCTGTGTTATGCTGACGGGTTGTGTTAGTTCCACGGTCATTTAAACTTGCTGCAATTTTTGTTCAATGTTCAAAGTATTCTAACATTTTTCTCAACTTATCTGCTTTCTGCCACTGAGTCTGAGCATGTCATCCATCCTCTTTGCTCTTAAAAGTGGAAGCTTGCGCATAACTTTGTTTCATTATATTGGAACTGTGTTACAGTGTTTCAGTTTAATTTAAATGCGAGAGCGCATTGTTGTGATTGTGATTATTATGTTATATGTGTGTTCTGGTCATTTTAGCATGAATAAACATGGCGACTTTAATATGGCTATGCCTGTTGCGTTTTTTTTTTAAGGGGTGGGGGATCGGGGGTGCGTCAACCCGGTTGAGACATAGAAGGGGGTGCGCGGCTAAAAAAGTTTGGGAACCGCTGTTCTATGGCATATTAGGGGCTAAGTGAGAAAATAAATTGTTTTATAAATTCACACATTTCTGAGAGAAAACCTAGACAATTTGAAGTCAAGAACTTTCAAATTGGAAGAAAAAACAATTTTTGACATGATAAAGTCACTAAATTGCAGATTGGGGGAAAAAACAAATGGAGAAGGACCAAAGTCGGGATTGCAACTTTAAAAATCATCAATATTTGTTGTTAAATCACAAATTTCTCAACTTTCCCATTAAAAGCTCGTTTTTGTTATAAAATCTCTAATGACTTTTTGACAAAAATTATTAACTTTTTCCCATAAAATTGTGACTTTTGAGGAATTTTTGTAAAAAAAAAAAAAAAAATCTCAATTTTTGTGAGGAAATCACAACTTGCATAAGTGCAAGTTGAATGTCTTTTTTTATTTAATAATGCAACATTTTATCATAAAATAACATCTTTTGAAAATTGCAACTTTTTGACATGCAGTATTTTACCACATTATGTTCTAAAATCACAAATATTTGTTGTTAAATCGCAAACTCCTCAATAGCATAACTTTGCCTTCAAACATCAGAAAAACAGACCAGTGGCTGGAAAAAGCTGGACTGAAAGGCAGCACAGAGGCTCTGATCCTGGCTGCAGAAGAACTGGTCCTGAACACCAGATCTATAGAGGACTACCAGACTAGACAGGAACCAGGTGGAGGCTGTGGAGAGAAGAACCTGAACCAGAGCAGAACATCACAGCAGGGGGGAAGATGCTGGCATGTAAAGAGACATGGACCAACCAGGTAGCAGGAACATCTGCACCAGGATGGAGACAACCACCACCAGGGTGGGGGAGGGGAAGAATTAATTATCTAATTTGTGCATGTGTGTATAATGTATATGTGTGTGCTTTATTCTGTCTGTCTGTGTTAAGTACAGTTTTCTTAGTGGCACATCTTCCTTTTTCAATATCTTTTCCGTAAATTTAAAAACAATGACGTCAGTTCCGTCTCCCATCATGCACCACGGCCTCTGTTTCTCTCCCTGTTTCCCCGGCTGTCTCGGACGGCAGTAGCTGCCACGAACGCCTCTGTGTGCAACGTTAACGGTCCGGAACCGGAGCTCGGGGTCGGGGAGCCGCGAGCCTCGCTGCGGATGCCGCACGTGGCGCGGAGCGCTTCGCGGAGAAGGAGGAAGGACCCGGATGAGGTGCGAGCCGGCGGAGAGCCCTCCGGGAGCAAACGATGCTAGCATGCTAACGGGCTGTCGACGCTCCAGAACCGGTTCGGTGTTTTCTGTTAACAGGTGAGCTGCGTCACCGAACACACACAGCGGCCGGTTGTAGCTTGTTAGATGATGTGGGGCAATAATGTTCATTAATGTGAAATTTAAAGAGAGAAAAGAGCCGGTAGAGGTTAGCTGCTAATAGCTCTGACAGGCTAGTTAGCATCGTTGTTAACCATCTGCTGGTGATTGTTGACTTTCTCAGGAAAAATTAAAGATAATGTCCAAACACATGTACGGATATAATACAAAGATGACCCAGTACTGACACGTGAAGACAGGAATGTGCAGAAAGCTGGTTCCCCTCTTTGAAAACGGACCTTTTTTCTGTTCAAGTAAAGCGAAAATCTGATGACAATTTTAGTAAAAGACAAAAACAACCTCAGATGTACAGTAGCATATGACTTTTTTTCATCGTACCATTACTCAGATAAGAACAATGAAGCCAAAACATGAGCAATCCTCTGTAGTCCCACAGAGTACCCCCAGTAGAGTTAGAACAGAGTTAGAACAGGGACAGAGTTAGAACGGGGGCAGGGTTAGAACAGGGTTAGAACAGGGTTAGAACAGGAACAGAGTTAGAACAGGGTTAGAACAGGGACAGAGTTAGAACAGAGTTAGAACAGGGACAAAGTAAGAACGGGGGCAGGGTTAGAACAGGGACAGAGTTAGAACAGGGTTAGAACAGGGACAGAGTGAGAACAGGGTTAGAACAGGGACAGAGTGAGAACAGGGTTAGAACAGGGACAGAGTTAGAACAAGGTTAGAACAGGAACAGAGTTAGAACAGGGACAGAGTTAGAGCAGAGTTAGAACAGGGACAGGGTTAGAACAGGGACAGAGTTAGAACAGGGACAGGGTTAGAACAGCGACAGAGTGAGAACAGGGTTAGAACAGGGACAGAGTTAGAACAGGGTTAGAACAGGGACAGAGTGAGAACAGGGTTAGAACAGGGACAGAGTTAGAACAGGGTTAGAACAGGGACAGAGTTAGAACAAGGTTAGAACAGGGACAGAGTTAGAACAGGGTTAGAACAGGGACAGAGTTAGAACAGGGTTAGAACAGGGACAGTTAGAACAGAACAGGGACAGAGTTAGAAACAGGTTAGAACAGGGACAGGGTTAGAACAGGGACAGAGAGTTAGAACAGTGGTTTAGAGGTTAGAACAAGTTAGGACAGGGTTAGAACAGGGACAGAGGTTAGAACAGGGTTAGAACAGGGACAGAGTTAGAACACGGTTAGAACAGGGACAGGCGTTAGAACAGAGTTAGAACAGGGCAGGGTTAGAACAGGGACAGAGTTAGAACACGGTTAGAACAGGGACAGGGTTAGAACAGAGTTAGAACAGGGGCAGAGTTAGAACAGGGTTAGAACAGGGACAGGGTTAGAACAGGGACAGAGTTAGAACGTGGTTAGAACAGTGACAGGGTTAGAACAGGGACAGGGTTAGAACAGGGTTAGAACAGGGACAGAGTTAGAACACGGTTAGAACAGGGACAGGCGTTAGAACAGAGTTATAACAGAGGGCAGGGTTAGAACAGGGACAGAGTTAGAACAGGGTTAGAACAGGGACAGAGTTAGAACAGGGAGTTAGAATAGGGACAGAGTTAGAACCGGGGCAGGCAGGGTTAGAACAGGGACAGAGTTTTAGAACAGGGTTAGAACAGGGACAGAGTGAGAACAGGGTTAGAACAGGGACAGAGTTAGAACAAGGTTAGAACAGGAACAGAGTTAGAACAGGGACAGAGTCAGAGCAGAGTTAGAACAGGGACAGGGTTAGAACAGGGACAGAGTTAGAACAGGGACAGAATTAGAACAGGGTTAGAACAGCGACAGAGTGAGAACAGGGTTAGAACAGGACAGAGTTAGAACAGGGTTAGAACAGGGACAGAGTTAGAACACGGTTAGAACAGGGACAGAGATAGAACAGGGTAAGAACAGGGACAGAGTTAGAACAGGGTTAGAACAAGGACAGAGTTAGAACACGGTTAGAACAGGGACAGAGTTAGAACACGGTTAGAACAGGGACAGGGGTTAGAACAGAGTTAGAACAGGGGCAGGGTTAGAACAGGGACAGAGTTAGAACAGGGACAGAGTTTAGAAAACAGGGTTAGAACAGAAAACAGAGTGAAACAGGGTTTTAGAACAGGGACAGGGGGGTTTAGAACAGGGGGAGAATAGGGGAACACGGTTAGAACAGGGACAGAGGTTAGAACAGGACAGAGGTTAGAAACAGGGAGAGTTAGAACAGGGGCAGGGTTAGAACAGGGACAGAGTTAGAACACAGGGTTAGAACAGGGACAGGTTAGAACAGTGACAGGTTAGAAACAGGTTAGAACAGAGGCAGGGGTTAGAACAGGGACAGGGTTAGAACAGGGTTAGAACAGGGACAGAGTTAGAACAGGGACAGGTTAGAACAGAGTTAGAACAGGGAAAGAGGGTTAGAACAGAGTTAGAACAGGGGCAGGGTTAGAACAGGGACAGAGTTAGAACAGGGACAGGGACAGGTTAGAACAGGGACAGAGTTAGAACAGGGTTAGAACAGAGTTAGAACACGGTTAGAACAGGGACAGGGTTAGAACAGGGACAGAGTTAGAACAGGGTTAGAACAGGGAACAGAGGTTAGAACAGTTAGTTAAACACGGTTAGAACAGGTTAGAACAGGGAGGATTAGGGTAGACAGAGTTAGAACAGGGGCAGGGTTAGAACAGGGACAGAGTTAGAACAGGGTTAGAACAGGGACAGAGTTAGAACAGAGTTAGAACAGGGACAGAAGTTAAAGAACGGGGGCAGGGTTAGAAACAGGGACAGAGTTAGAACAGGGTTAGAACAGGGACAGAGTTAGAACAGGGTTAGAACAGGGACAGAGTAGAGAACAGGGTTAGAACAGGGACAGAGTTAGAAACAGGTTTAGAACAGGAGACAGAGTTAGAACAGGGACAGAGTTAGAACAGAGCAGAGTTAGAAACAGGGACAGGGTTAGAACAGGGACAGAGTTTAGAACAGGGACAGGGACAGGTTAGAACAGGGTTAGAACAGCAGGACAGAGTGGACAGGGTTAGAAACAGGGACAGAGTTAGAACAGGGGTTAGAGAACAGGGACAGAGTTAGAACACGGTTAGAACAGGGACAGAGATAGAACAGGGTTAGAACAGGGACAGAGTTAGAACAGGGTTAGAACAAGGACAGAGTTAGAACACGGTTAGAACAGGGACAGAGTTAGAACAGAGTTAGAACAGGGACAGGGGTTAGAACAGAGTTAGAACAGGGGCAGGGTTAGGGAATTAGAACAGGGTTAGAACAGGGCAGTTGAAACAGGGTTTAGAAAACAGGGACAGGGTTTAGAACAGGGACAGGTTAGAACAGGTGGCAGGGTTAGAACAGGGACAGGGTTAGAAACAGAGGTTAGAACAGGGACAGACAGGGGTTAGAACAGGGAAAGGGTTAGAACAACAGGGTTAGAACAGGGACAGAGTTAGAACAGGGTTAAAACAGGGTTTAGAACAGGTTAGAACAGGTTAGAACAGGGTTTAGAAACAGGTTAGTTAGAACAGGGCCAGGGGTTAGAACAGGACAGGGTTAGAACAGGGACAGAGTTAGAACAGGGAGTTAGAACAGGGACAGGGAACAGGTTAGAACAGGGTTAGAACAGGGACAGGGAGGTTAGAAACAGGTTAGTTAGAACAGGGGCAGGGTTAGAGAACAGGTTAGACAGAGTTAGAACAAGGGACAGGTTAGAACAGGGACAGAGTTTAGAACCAGAGTTAGAACAGGGAGAGGGTTAGAACAGAGTTAGAACAGGGGCAGGGGCAGGAGTTAGAACAGGGTTAGAACAGGACAGGGGTTAGAACAGGTTAGACAGGGGACAAAGTTAGAACACGGTTAGAACAGGGACAGAGTGAGAACAGGGTTAGAACAGGGACAGAGTTAGAACACGGTTAGAACAGGGACAGAGTTAGAACACGAGTTAGAACAGGACAGTGGTTAGAAAACACAGGTTTAGAACAGGGACAGATTAGTTAGAACAGGTTAGAACAGGGGACAGAGTGAGAACAGGGTTAGAACAGGGACAGAGTTAGAACACGGTTAGAACAGGACAGAGTTAGAACAGGGCAGGGACAGAGTGAGAAACAGGGTTAGAACAGGGACAGAGGTTTAGAACAGGGTAGAACAGGGACAGAGTTAGAACAGGGTTAGAACACACGAGAGAAACAGGGTTAGAACAGGGACAGAGTTAGAACAGGGTTAGAACAACGGGGGGGTTACAGGGTAGAACAGGGTAGGGGACAGAGTTAGAAAGGGTTAGAACAAGGACAGAGTTAGAACACGGTTTAGAACAGGGACAGTTAGAACACGGGACAGGGACAGGGGTTAGAACAGGTAGAACAGACAGGGTTAACAGAGTTAGAACAGGGTTAAAACAGGAACAGGGTGAGAACAGGGACAGAGTTAGAACACGGTTAGAACAGGGAGAGGGTTAGAACAGAGTTAGAACAGGGGCAGAGTTAGAACAGGGTTAGAACAGGGACAGGGTTAGAATAGGGACAGAGTTAGAACACGGTTAGAACACTGACGGGGTTAGAACACGGTTAGAACAGAGGCGGGGTTAGAACAGGGACAGGGTTAGAACAGGGACAGAGTTAGAACACGGTTAGAACAGGGACAGAGGTTAGAACAGAGTTATAACAGGGGCAGGGTTAGAACAGGGACAGAGTTAGAACAGGGTTAGAACAGGGGTTTAGAACAGGGACAGAGTTAGAACACGGTTAGAACAGGGAGAGGGTTAGAACAGAAGAAACAGGGAACAGCAGGTTAGAACAGGTTTAGAACACGGTTAGAACACAAGAGAACGGTTAGAACAGGGACAGAGAGAACAGGTTAGAAGAGGACAGTAGAACACGGTTAGAACAGGGACAAAGTTAGAACATGGTTAGAACAGGGACAGAGTTAGAACACGGTTAGAACAGGGACAAAGTTAGAACATGGTTAGAACAGTGACAGAGTTAGAACACGGTTAGAACAGGGACAGAGTTAGACCAAGTTAGAGATAGCTAGACCTCCGCAAGGACCGCCACGAAGACCTTCGCAAGGACCACGCAAAGTAGGTTCGGGCGGTATCCAAATTTTGATACCGTCAAACTTCTCTCACATTTTACTGGGGTATACCGTATTACCGCGACTATTTAAGGCGAACAAACACCACCGGGCAGACGCGCCCGTCAAAACAGCCATCCCCATTAGAACCCCGCCGCGGGACTTTACGCCTGAAAAAAAAAAGGCGAATTTACCTCGAAACAGCAGTCCAGTGTTCAAATAAAGTTTGCTCAACTACAGTTGGTTATTATTTGTGTATTTTCTTGCTTTTCACTGTAGTTTTTAACTGTTCCTTCTCTGCTGCAGCTGCCTGCAGCCTGTCTCCTGCAGCGCTGAAACGCGCTTTACAGTAAAGTGTCTGATGCGGGACGTTTTACTTCCTATAAATTCTTCAACATAAAAGTCGAACATTATTAGTTTCATTAGAAGCTTTTATTTTGAAGCATCAAGCTCAGGAAGTGTTGTTTTCATAGTCAGTACCTTAACAGGACGAGTCAAACGGGGGAGCGAGTCAGCTGCGAGCGAACATGAATAAACGGTAAAATAAAGCAGAACACACAGTACACACAGCGATACAGGAGAGAAACTAAACTATAAACCACAGAAATCATTCATTGCATTTTTAAGACGGTATTGAAACTGATACCGCTGCTATTTTTGAATACCGGAAGTATACGGTATAACCGTAATACCGCCCAAGCCTAACGCAAAGACGCTACAAAGACCTCCGCAAGGACCACGCAAAGACCCCCACGCAAACCTCCGCAAGGACAACGCAAAGACGCCACGAAGACCTCCGCAAGAACCACGCAAAGATCCCAACGAAGACCTCTGCAAGGACAGCGCAAAGACGCCACAAAGACCTCCGCAAAGACCACCACGAAGACCTCCGCAAGGACCATGCAAAGACCACCACGAAGACCTCCGCAAGGACCATGCAAAGACCACCACGAAGACCTCCGCAAGGACATTGCAAAGACCACCACGAAGACCTCCGCAAGGACCATGCAAAGACCGCCACGAAGACCTCCGCAAGGACCATGCAAAGACCGCCACGAAGACCTCCGCAAGGACCATGCAAAGACCGCCACGAAGACCTCCGCAAGGACCATGCAAAGACCACCACAAAGACCTCCGCAAGGACCACGCAAAGACCACCACAAAGACCTCCGCAAGGACCACGCAAAGACCACCATGAAGACCTCCGCAAGGACCATGCAAAGACCGCCACGAAGACCTCCGCAAGGACCACGCAAAGACCCCCACGAAGACCTCCGCAGGGACCATGCAAAGACCGCCACGAAGACCTCCGCAAGGACCACGCAAAGACGCCACGAAGACCTCTGCAACAACCACGCAAAGACCGCCACGAAGACCTCTGCAAGGACCACCATGAATGTCCCACAGGGATTCTCTCCACTCTGGTGATGATCAGGTGGCGCTCTGGTGATGATCTGGTGGCGCTCTGGTGATGATCTGGTGGCGCTCCGGTGATGATCTGGTGGCGCTCCGGTGATGATCTGGTGGTGATCTGGTGATGATCTGGTGGCGCTCTGGTGATGATATGGTGGAGCTCCGATGATGATCTGGTGGCGCTCCGATGATGATCTGGTGGCGCTCTGATGATGATCTGGTGGCGCTCTGATGATGATCTGGTGGGGCTCTGATGATGATCTGGTGGGGCTCTGATGATGATCTGGTGGCGCTCCGGTGATGACCTGGTGGCGCTCCGGTGATGATCTGGTGGCGCTCTGGTGATGATCTGGTGGCGCTCGGTGGTTGATGGTCGCTGGTGATGCGGATGATCTGGTGATGATCTGGTGGCGCTCTGGTGATGATCTGGTGGCGCTCTGGTGATGATCTGGTGGCGCTCTGATGATGATCTGGTGGGGCTCTGGTGATGATCTGGTGGTGCTCTGGTGATGATCTGGTGGCGCTCTGGTGATGATCTGGTGACGCTCCGGTGATGCTCCGGTGATGATCTGGTGGCGCTCCGGTGATGATCTGGTGGCGCTCCGGTGATGATCTGGTGACGCTCCGGTGATGCTCCGGTGGCGATCCGTTGATGATCTGGTGGCGATCCGTTGATGATCTGGTGGCGCTCTGATAATGATCTGGTGGCGCTCTGATGATGATCTGGTGATGATCTGGTGGCGCTCTGGTGATGATCTGGTGGCCCTCTGGTGATGATCTGGTGGCCCTCTGGTGATGATCTGGTGGCGCTCTGGTGGTATTGAATTTTGAAGCCCACCCCTGAATTGGTGCTTTTATATAATTTCACCTGCCTCGTTGTAGGAAGATAATTCAGATACTGATTGTTTCCAGCTCCCAAAGGAGACGTGAAGGAATAAAAAGGAGGCAGATTCCGTGTTGAAGGGACGTCCCTCCATTTAGCAGCTGAATGTTTCTGTCACTGTTCTGTTGACGTCTTTCTTGTGCAACAGCAGAGTAAAACACATTTATCTGCAGGTGAAACAGCTGAAGGAACAGATTCATTCAGGTTAGCAGCAAATTACAACGTTCCAAGGACAAGTTGGCTAAAGTTGTGCTTTTTAATAATCTTTTTCTTCCTGACTTCAGGACACTCCTAAAGACATGGACACTTGAGTGTCTTTCATTAAAGACAGGTTCTGTTTGTCTTGTGTCCAGGTGATGGCGCCCACACGGATGAAACTGCGCGTGCGTCGCCGTGACAATGCGGGCGCCTCAGGAGGAGGCGGTCCTGTGGAGGGGGAGGCAGAGAGGAGTCGAGAGAGCAGGAGGAGCAGCAGGAGGAAGAACGCCAACAAGACCACGGCCGCCGCCGCCGCCGCCCCCTCCTCCTCGCCTCCCCCCACCTCCTCGGCCTCCGCCAGGGCGGCAATGGCGGCAGAGGCGTCACCCGACTCCAAGTGCCCGATCTGCCTGGACCGCTTCAACAACCTGGCGTACCTGGACCGCTGCCTGCACCGCTTCTGCTTCCCCTGCATCCAGGAGTGGTCGCACAACAAGGCCGAATGTCCGCTCTGCAAGCAGCCCTTCGCCTCCATCCTGCACTCGGTCCGCGCCGAGGACGACTTCAAGGAGTACACGCTGCGCCCCGCCCCCGCCACCGGCAGCGTGGCCGCCACCGTCGCCATGGTGGCCGCCATGGCGTCGGCAGCCCGGAGCGACCACCACATGAGGCTGATGCTGAGGAGGCACCGGGTCTCCGACGGCGGAGAGACGGCGGCGGTGAGGAGGAGGAGGAGGAGGGAGAGAGGAAGCGTGGGTGCAGAGGAGAGAGCGGGGGTGTGGGAGTGGTACCTGGACCCCCCTCCTCTTCCTCTCCCTCCTCTTCCTCACCATCCCACCGTCTCCAACGCTGAGGACAGCGAGGAGGAGGACCTGGGAGAGGATCCGGAGCGCGGGGTGATCTTCGAGGGGCTGACGGGGCTCGGGGGCCCCCCTCTGGCCCCCACCGACCGGGCGTCACGCCGACTGATGACCCGCCTGGCTGCACGGCAGCGGCTGCAGCGAGAGGGCGGGACGGTGCGGCGGCTGAGGGAGAGGGAGACGCTGGCGTTCCGGCGCGCCCTCTACCACTGCAACGTACGGGTCCGTGGCATCGCCGGGGTAACGGGCCAGGGGCAGCAGCAGCAGCGCGACATCACGGCAGAGGGCTTCCGTCTGAACCCCGCCAATCTGAACAGGCTCCGCCCCTGGCTGCGGCGAGAGCTGACGGTGCTGTACGGCACCCGCGGCTCCCTGGTGGACATTGTCCAGCGCATCATCATGGCCCGCCTGGCTCGCCATGGCCTGGAGGACACGCCCACTGTAGAAGACGAGCTGCGGCCGTTCCTGATGGCGCGCACCGAGCACTTCCTGCACGAGCTGGTCAGCTTTGCCCGCTCGCCTCTCAGCCTGGAGGTCTACGACCTGGAGGCGGTGTACGAACCGCCGCCGGCCACCTCCCCGCTGGAGCTGGACGGGCTCAGCAGCTCCTCCGACGGCAGCTCCGTCATCGCCATCTCTGAGGGCGAGTACGGGGAGGAGGAGAGGCGGGGCACCAACGATGATGTCATCCCAGCAGGAAGCCAGTCAGGTTGGGATGACGAGGCGCCGGGCCCCTCCTGCGCCGCCGCCGAGCCGCCGTGTCCGGAGCTGACTAACGAGGAGGCGGAGGAGGAGTGTCTGATCGTCGGGTACAAGAAACCCATCGCCGAGCGGACGCCGGAGCTCGTTCAGCTCTCCTCTGACAGCGAGGAAGGGGAGAAGAAGGAGCAGGAGGAGGAGAAGGTGACTGACGTGGCTCCTTCCGTCCCCTCCCCCGCCCCTCCCCCCTCCACATCCGGTGCTGCCAGAGACGAGCAGGAGGCGGCGCAGAAAAACGGCGAGGCGTCGTCGGGAAGTTCGGTGTGCTCGCTCAGCCCAGCGATCCCAGAGCAGCAGCTGGACGAGACGACGCCCACCAGGGAGATGAGGAGGAGGAAGAGGAGGAAGAAGGAGGAGGAAGGAGGGGCGAGAGCGCAGTGGCGTGCTCTGCAACCCCAACCGCTCCATTTACCCTGCCATGATGCGCCGCCGCTCCCCGTCGCCATTCCACTCCAGCGCTGACTCTGGATCACCGGACTCCAGCTGGGATCTCCACCAGGTCTCCCCCCTCACCTCCTCCATCTCCTCACCTTCTCACTACTACTCCTCCTCTTCGCCCCTCTGCTCCCCCCCGCCGCCGCCACGGACGCCGCCCACGCTCTCATCAGAGAAGCCTGGCGGGAAGAGGAAGTACAAGAGTCGCCACCTGGACAGCGACGCCAAGGACCCCGCCTGGACACCGAGCAGCAGCCGGGGCAAAGACGGGAGGAGGAGAGACGGGAGGAGGACCAGGGAGAAACGGAGGAGGGAGGCGCAGAGGGAGAACGGCGGCTTCGGAGGAGTGAGGTGAGACAGCGTAGAGATGCTCGAGGCCCCTGAACCAGTAGGGGCCCCTGAACAGTAGGGGCCCCTACACTCCAGGGTCCACCTCAGCTTTGAGTGTTAGTAGAGGAATCGGTGGGCCTCACACTCAAGTTGGTTTTTTCTTAAACTTCACTTTAGGAACTCACATTTCTGACCTTTTTTTTTTTCCTTTTTAACATTTTTTTTCTTACTTTTTTGTAAATGTGCATATTTTTTATAGGGATGCACCAATACCGATAACCGATAACTTTCAGCTCCTGGAGGCTGATACCGATAACACACACATATACCTAAGATCATCATCATCAATACTATGAACAAAACCAAAAACAGTTTGGACTCTTTAAATGAACAGATACTTATTTTTATTATAATATTTATAATATTATTTATTTTCTTCCAATAAAAAACTATTGTAAAGCCTCTTAAACATTTTCATAAATCTATCAAACAAACCTATTTGACATCTCACATCATCTTAAATAAGGTTCATTACTGACTGATATTTAAAAAAAAAGGCTCCTTGAACTGATGGACATACATGCATCAGAATTACTAACTGAAAAAGTGACTTCCAGAAGTTTCCAAAAAAATAAACATACATAGAAAATAGGGATGCACGCGATTAGTCGTCTAAACGATTAAACGTCTGCTCACTTTCTAGTCGGCACCAGAAATATTAGTCATTTAAACCAATTTGTGTTTTATTCATGTACAAGGCCGCTTAAATGTCATACAGCCGCCCACCACTAGTCGGGGCTACAGAGCCGTCAGGCAGCAGCAGCCCCCCCCCCCGCGGCAATGCTCGAGTAGACTGGAGTTTTAAAACGGCACGGTGGGAAGATAGCCTCTCGCAAAACCAGCGTGGTTTAACGGTACTTTAATCTAGAAAATGAAAACAAGGTAGTATGTAGACTGTGTCAGAAACAACTGGCATACAATCAGTCGACTGGAGCACTGCGCAACCACATTCAACTCAAGCATTTGGATGTTAATCTGCACGAGACGACGGCTGCTGATGCTAGCGGTGCTAGCCACACTCAGGCCGATTTGACATTGTTTACCCGGAGACGGTGTTCTCCCGTCTGGTCTGAGAGGACAACGCAGCTCATCACGATAATGACTTCGCAAGATATGCTTCCACTTAACTTTGTGGAAGGTAAAGGCTTCAGGAAGCTAACATTGCTGTTTCGATGTTTCAATAAATTGTGCTAAATTTTCACTGTTTTCTGAGCGTTTTCCTTTTTTTTAGACTAGTAGACTCGTCTTAATTAAAATTTTCGTTCAGTCGACAGGGAAATTAGTCGCCAGGAACATCCCTAATAGAAAATGAATACACTGACACAAGTTAGATTCAAACATTTCTATGTAAATAAACTGAAAAAGTTAATTCCTCAATGACAATAAAGAAGAATGTACAGGTCATAATGCAACAACACAAGTTAGATTCAAACATTTATACCTTCTACCCATTTCTCCTTTGACTGTGGGTCAGCTTTGGCTAATTTCTTGGATTTTTCAAAAGCCTCACCGATGTGTGTAAGTCCTGGTGAATTCTCTGCTGCTGGCTAGCTCATGTTAGCGTTAGCTCATATTAGTGCGATTTCAAAACTTTCAAAAGCGATGGTTGTGTATCAGATGGCTGATCAGGTTTGACGTATTAAAGCTTGTGCTATTTTCCCTCCTCGTGGAATTCGCTTGGAGCATTTGTCACAAATAACCAGCAAAAACTATCTTCTTCTAAACTTGAATGAAGTTCCATACAATTAACGCCATGTTTGTTTTCATCAGCGCGCTATGCTGCATTCAAGGTGTAACGTAAATTCCGATGTTCCCTCTTTTGCTAGTCGTTCTTTCAGCCTTTTCTATTTTTTTTTCTCTTTTGTGTCTAACATGAGGGGAAATACTGCGAATATCAATTCAAGTCAGCAACTACTAAAACTGTGACCGACTTAACAAGTTGTTTTCTGGCATGAGGAGGTATTCTTGATTTTCCTGATTGAGTAATCGTTTTTCTGATTATGCCAACGTTACTTGAACATAACATTCACTGCCGGTCATTCAAGGTTCAGAGGGAGCGAGGCACTGCCGTGTTGACAAAAATATATATGTTATCGGGGCTATTTGTCGTGATATCGGACCTATCGAAATTACGTCATAATCCTCTGACAGATCAGTGCATCTCTACAGCTCCTCTGACAGCTGTAAAACTCAGGGCCATAGCTGGTGGTAAGGGCCCCACAGAGCTGCCAGAGGGCCCCACAGAGCTGCCAGAGCTGCCAGAGGGCCTGAGGAACAGTGTTTTTCATCATGTGGTGTTAACATCCAGAAAAGCACAGAAACATGGAGACCAGAACGTTGTTGAAACGTGGCGGTGATGTCACCACCGTCTGTGGTCTGAGGAGACGCTTCCATCTCCTTAACCCTCAATCTCAACCTCGCCTGTCTTTGGCCCCACTTGGCCCTCCAGTAAGTGTAAGCGCTATCTTGTGACTTAGAAATGGGACCCCCTTGAGGGCAGTTACGTCTTCAGACTGTGGGGGGCAGCCTTACGCCAAAGCTACGTCCACTCTGTCAAGAAAATGACAACGACCAAGAAGAGGGAGAAGACGTAGAAGAAGAATAAGATAATATAAATTAGGGGTGCATGATAACTATCGGGCTGATAACAGGAAATTATGACGTCATCCTGATAACTCCGATATCACGACGAATAGCCCCGATAACATATATATTTTTGTCAACACAGCAGTGTCCTCGCTCCCACTGAGCCTTGAATAACCGGCAGTGAATGTTATGTTCAAGTAACATTGGCATAATCAGAAAAACGATTACTCAATAAGGAAAACCAAGAATACCCCCTCATGCCAGAAAACAACTCGTTAACTTGATCATAATTTTAGTAGGTGCTATCTTGAATTGATATTTGCAGTATTCTCCCATATGTTACACATAAAAAAATAGAAAAGGCCAAAAGAACAACTAGCAAACGAGGAAACGTCGGAATTTACGTTACACCTTGAATGCAGCATGCATTGTGCTGATCACAACAAACATGGCAGCGATGGCATAGAGCTTCGTTAAAGTTTCAGAAGAAGATAGTTTGGTGGTTATTTGTGACGAATCCTCTGAGTGAATTCTACGAGGAGGGAAGCACAAGCTTTAATACGTAAAACCTGATCAGCCACCTACAACATAACAATCGCTTCCATGGAGTTTTGAAATTGCTAACGTGAGCTAACGGAAGCTAATGCTAATGTGCGCAAGCCAGCAGCAGCCTCCCCTCTCCCTCATTCCTCTCATCTAAAGCTTCCATGAGATTAAAAAATAAAAACTACTGAACCTCATTTACTTTAATTAAAGGTAATTAATTTAAATGGAACCACAAGTCAAAATCCTTTAAATGTTAATCTTTTTCAGTTAGTTATTCTGATACATGTATTTCCATCAGTTCAAGGAGCCTTTATTTTTTATATCAGTCAGTAATGAACCTTATTTAAGTTAATGTGAGATATCAAATAGGTTTGTTTGATAGCTTTAAGAAAATGTTTGAGAGGCTTGACAATAGTTTTTCAATGGAAAAAATAAATATCTGTTCATTTAAATAGTCAAAACAATCTTTGATTTTGTTCATAGTATTGATGTAATGATCTTAGGTATACAGTCATGGAAAAAATTATTAGACCGCTATATTTTCTTCACTTTCTTGTTCATTTTAATACCTGGTACCACTAAACGTCATCATGTGACTAAAACAGACAGAAGAGAAAACACTGAATGCATAAAAGCAGTGTTTTTGGCAGTACAACACCATAGCTATTGATGTAAAAACTTAAGTGATTTAGGTTATAATCAAGAAAACCATGGAAAATGGTAAGATATCAGCTCTTAAATAAAACTCTTATGAGCAATCTTTGTGGTTTTCGTTATGTTTGTCCAAACAAATGTACCTTTAGTTGTACCAGGCGTTAAAATGAACAAGAAACTGAAGAAAACAAGGGTGGTCTAAAAAATTTTTCCATGACTGTATGTGTGTGTTATCAGTTATCGGTATCAGTTTTAAAAAACAGTTATCGTGCATCCCTAATATAAATATATGTAATGAAGACAGTAAGATAGTTTCATAACATTTATATCTTTATTAACTATGAAAATGCGCACATTTGTAGCTAGCTTTTTTCGGCGCCATCCTTCTCGAAGACGTCTTGATGAAAATACGCAATGCCTTCTGGGTAGCCCTTACTTCCAAGGGTGGTGCCGGAAAATCTCAATATTGAGGGCGATACATCCCTCAAACTTGTCCCTCCACTTGACTTTCTAAGAATCGGGACACTTGGACTTCACGGGAGCGGACATTTTAGAGATTGAGGGTTAAGGGAGGAACTGGAGTTGACCCTAAACCTGGTTTCCTGTCGTCCCGCAGCAGCAGGAGGTCCAGAGAAGACCGCAGTCCCAGCGTGGAGATAATCTACGAGGGAACCGTCACCTCCAACGCGTCGCAGCCCCCTGCACGGAAACGCCGCCGGCGACGCCACCGCAGGACGCAGCACAGCAGGTACGGGTGTAATGGCGGTTTAATGGTGATGGTTGGAGCACTGCAGGTCTTCATAGGACGCTGTGGTGAAGACATGTCAATGTTTGTGAGCTGCAGTGAGTAAAAGCACCAGCAGGGGGAGACACGTCAGCGTTTAACAGAGAGACTGGTCTAATGATGAGGCGGTGAATGTGTTCAGGTTTATCTGCAGTCACTGATCCAGACAGACGTCAGGCTGATTGACGGATGTTTGTTGTTGCTGTCTCCCAGCTCTCCCGTCATCATCACCCTGGACAGCGACAGCAGCCACGACGACGCCAACAACAACGTCAGCGGCAGCAGCACGCCGCTCAGCAGCCAGCAGACCGTCGACTTCTCCGACCTCCCCCCCCTCCCGCTGGTGCACTCGGCCGGCGTGGGCGGGGCCCTGGACGCCGATATCGGGGAGCTTCCCGCCGACATCCTGGACCGTGGGTCCGACGGCTCGGAGACGGAGCCGGCGGGTCGGACGGACAACCGCAGCGACAACAGCGACGTGGACGTGGAGAAGGTGGAGGACGGCGGCTCGCCGCTGGGATCCAGGCGTGACGGGGCGGCGCCGCCCGACGTACGGGCCGACCAGAAGGCTCCCGGCGTTGACGCGGCACCGTCCGACACCAGCCTGCTCGCCACCATCCTCGGGGATCTGAACCGGATCTCTGCACCCAGAAAGCAGCTCTCTCTGAACCCCGAGACCAGAACCCAGACTCACAACGAGCTCCGGCACCAGAACCAGAGCTTCGTCCCGCTGTCGCCGCCTCCACTGGACATCCCTCCAGTCCTGAAACGGGCCAGTCCGGTCAGACCGTACGACAGGAACACGCCACCGCCGCTAAAACATAAAGATGCCAGGAGCCCGCGTCAGTCCTCTGACCCGGCAGGAGCTGATCCAGATGTTCTGCTCGCTCCAATCATCTCGACTTTAATTGGACAACCCAAAGACAGACGGGCCATTCCTCCCATCACGGCGCTGAAGAGACATTTCCCAAAAGCCCCGTCAGCCGGGTTCAGCAGCACGGATCAGAACTTTCCTTCCACTTCCTGTTCGGGTCAGCTGGCCCGGGTGGACTTGTCCTCTTTTCCTTCCTCAGAGTTTCGTTCCACGTGTGAAACGATGACGACTCATCTTCTGAATCCCTCCTGTTCTGTTGATTTTCGTTCACACAAACCCGGCTGGTCCTCAGAAGGTCCGGTTCAGGCCGACTCTACCTCCAGAGGCTCCAGTGGGGTCTCCCCCCCTGACCTCCGCCCTCCCGCGGCGCCGGGTCGGGGTGTTTTCTCAGGAGAGGACGTTGCCAAACCTCCACTCGCTTCACCCGGTCAACCCGGTCCTGGGAGTCCTGAACCCACAGACCTCCTTCCCTCGGTTCTGGACAGAAGGCTGGACGGGGGGACGTCGCCGCCAGATGGATGTTTGGACTGGGTGGACGCGGATCCTGAATCTGCGCCTCACAACCACCCCGACCCGAACCCCCAGACTCCCACGGACCCCCACAAACTGGCCCTCAGAGGCCTGCAGACCCGCTCAGACAATCACAGCACAGGTGAATCCGAGTCTGCCGGGAACCGCTCCTGTCCCCCCGCCGGACCAGACCTGGACCCACGACCCCAGAACTCCCAGAACCTCCAGAACTTCCAGAACTCCAACACACCTGAAAAGAGAGATTTAAAGAAGTGAAGAGCTGCTGATCCTGGTTTCTTTGTTTATTGCTTTGTTTCTTCATTAAAACTGCATCCAGATGTTTGGACTTTTATGGTGCCGTTTGGTTCATCCAGCTGTTTTGTAAAGAATTGATTGTTTCATATTTATATATTTTCTTGTTTTTATCAACCTTGAGGGATTGTGTTTGCAGAAGTGAGTGATGAAGAGTTGAAGCTTTTGTCCCTAAAGGAACCGGTCGGGGCCCCAGGTCTGGGGGCCTGCCCCACATCTGGAGGCTCCACATCTGGGGTCCATGTCTGGGGGCCACAGGTCTGGGGGGTCCAGGTCTGGGGCCATACCCCACATCTGGGGGCTCCACCCCATGTCTGGGGGTCCCACGTCTGGGGGCCACGACTCTACACCCGGAGTGTGATGACCTGGAGCAGATGGTCCTCAAACATGGAGTCCCCCAGTCTGGGGGCCCCACACCAGGTCTGGGGTGTGATGACCTGGAGCAGATGGTCTGTGGTGGTCATCTGGGTTCAGGTCCAGGTGATCCAGCTGTTGGGGCCTCGTGAGGAGAAGAACCTTCTGACTCAAACCTCAGATGTTTGTGATTAAACTGAGAATTTCACAGTTAATTAGTAAAACAGAATTTCAGGTTTATTTTCTTTTTACAAACTCATGAATGAGCAACATTATAAACAGACTAAAACCAGAACTTCCAACTTTAAACTTGCCCTTCAAGTTTTTCAATTTACTCAACTTATTTCTATTATAAATTTACAAACTTGTCAGTGAAATCTGATTTTTTTTTTTTTAAACAAATTTCCAAACGAAACTCTCAATTTTCTGTTTTTGCAATTTAGTGAAAGAAAAGTCTTTAATGTTCTTCATAAACTGAAAGTTTTGTTCCCAGAATAAAAGCATTGACTTTCTAAACTTTGTGGGAGAAATTCAGAAATATTTTATTTTGATGAACTCAGAAGTTTGAAAGAAAAACCTGATATTCCAGATCAACTCTTGATGACAGGAACCTGCAGGAAACCTGGTTCTAGTTTCCTCTCAGTAACCTGCAGGTTTGTGTCCTGATGAAGCCAATCTCCTGGTTGAAATGAGTCTCCGGGAGCCCCAGAAGCTCTGCATCATCCACATCATCAGGTCAGACGTGGCGCTCCACCAGAGAAGAACAGATGGATGAAGAATGAAGAGCAGCTGCAGAATAAAACCATGTTTCCAGATGATCTGAGGTCCTCTGGGGTTCAGACTCATGCTGCTGGTGGAAACGTCTTCTCTGGGAACACAGATGTGGGTGGAGCCACAGATGTGGGTGGAGTCACCGATGTGGGTGGAGCCAGACTGTTCTGGTCTTCACCTCCAGTTCTCCAGAAACAGATGAGTCAGCAGTTAAACCTCAGGACTGTTAGAGAGATGATGGCAGCTGGACGTCTTCATGGTGCTTCACAGGTGAACTGGAAACATCGTTCCTCCAGCAGCAAAGAAACTAGTTTCAGCTCAAACACATCAGGTGTCATTTGTTCATAAATATTAAAGTTTGATATTTGATGCACTAACGTGACGGCTGTGCTCAGTCATTTCAAGAACTAGACAGAAAGGCTCCCATTTGTTCCTGCCTGGTGAAGTTCAGGAGACTTCCTGTTTAGGTCATTAAAGATTTTCTTCTGTTTTAATTAGTCAAATATCAGAGTAAGATGACTTTTACTTTAACTTTTATTCCATGTTTTAGCACCTGAGTTTATCACAGTCAGTCAGCGAATCAAGATGCCTTCAAACTCTTCAGCTTGGCTCATGGAGTTCTCCACAAACATCCTCCAGATTCTGGTCCAGTCCAAATGCTGGTCCAGCCTTAAGAAGTTGATCCAGTCCTCCAGATGCTGGTCCAGTTCTCTAGATGTTGGTCCAGTCCTGATGCTGGTCCAGCCCTTCAGAGGTTGGTCCAGCCCTCCAGATGCTGGTTCAGCCCTTAAGATGCTGGTCCTGTCCAGATGCTGGTCCTGTCCTCCAGACACTGGTCCAGCCTTTCAGATGCTGGTCCAGCCCACCAGAGGTTGGTCCAGTCTTTCAGATACTGGTCCAGCCCTCAAGATGTTGGGCCAGCCCTCCAGATGTTGATCCAGCTCTCCAGATGCTGGTCCAGTCCTCCAGATGTTGGGCCAGCCCTCCAGATGTTGATCCAGCTCTCCAGATTCTGGTTCAGCCCTTCAAAGGTTGGTCCAGTCCAGATGCTGGTCCAGTCCTCCAGATGCTGGTCCAGTCCTCCAGATGCTGGTTCAGACCTCCAGATGAGGCCCAGTCCTGCTGTTGGTCCAGCTCTTCAGATGAGGTCCAGTCCTCCAGATGCCTGTCCAGTCCTCCAGATGCCGGTCCAGTCCTCCAGATGTTGGTCCAGTCCTCCAGATGCCGGTCCAGTCCTCCAGATGCCTGGTCCAGTCCTCCAGATGTTGGTCCAGTCCTCCAGATGCCGGTCCAGTCCTCCAGATGCCGGTCCAGTCCTCCAGATGTTGGTCCAGTCCTCCAGATGTTGGTCCAGTCCTCCAGATGCCGGTCCAGTCCTCCAGATGTTGGTCCAGTCCTCCAGTCCTCCAGATGCCGGTCCAGTCCTCCAGATGTTGGTCCAGTCCTCCAGATGCCGGTCCAGTCCTCCAGATGTTGGTCCAGTCCTCCAGATGCCGGTCCAGTCCTCCAGATGTTGGTCCAGCCCTTCAGGGGTTGGTCCAGTCCTCCAGATGCTGGTCCAGTCCTCCAGATGTTGGTCCAGTCCTCCAGGGGTCCAGTCCAGATCCAGTCCTCCAGATGTTTGGTCCAGTCCCTCCAGGGGTCCAGTCCTCCAGATGTCCAGTCCTCCAGATGTTTCCAGTCCTCCAGATCCAGTCCTCCAGATGTTGGTCCAGTCCCCCAGATGTGGTCCAGGGTTGGTCCAGTCCTCCAGATGCTGGTCCAGTCCTCTAGATGCTGGTCCAGTCCAGATGTCCTCCAGATGCCAGGTCCAGTCCTGCCAGTGTCCTCCTGGTCCAGTCCTCTTCCAGATGAGGTCCAGTCCTTCAGATGCCGGTCCAGTCCTCCAGATGTTGGTCCAGCTCTCCAGATGAGGTCCAGTCCTCCAGATGCCGGTCCAGTCCTCCAGATGTTGGTCCAGTCCTCCAGATGTCCAGTGGTCCAGTCCTCCAGATGTTGGTCCAGTCCTCCAGATGCCGGTCCAGTCCTCCAGATGCCAGTCCTCCAGATGCCGGTCCAGTCCTCCAGATGTTGGTCCAGTCCTCCAGATGTTGGTCCAGTCCTCCAGATGCTGGTCCAGTCCTCCAGATGTTGGTCCAGTCCTCCAGATGTTGGTCCAGTCATCCTGGCAGAACTGGTGGGTCTGAGTCCAGTTCTGCTTTTTTCAGAGCCTCCAACAGGTTCTCTCTGGGTCAGAGGTCGGAGTGACGACCACCAACACCTTCACTTTTGTCTTTAAGCCCTTTAGAAGACCCGTCCATGTGCTAAACATGTCCAATCTTTTTGACTGATCTCTTGAGATTTGGTGTCCTCTAGCATGTCCTTCAACAAAGCAACCCACATCATGATGCTGCCACCGCCGTGCTTCACAGCTGCTGTGTTGTCAAATACCCAGAACGATGACACATCAGTCCAGTTGAGGATGTGAAAGACCAAATCCATCCCATCATGGTTTGTTTCAACTTCAGTCTGCGTCACAGGAAACCTGCCGGAGAGGAAACACATGGACAAGAAATGAAAGTTAGAAAGATGGTCCTGCATATAATGTAAAATCACTTCTTTATCATTTATGAATCAGAAGATACACGATGTTAGTTTGACACCAACAAGGGTTCCTGAGGTCTTGATGGAACATCTGATAGAGGACAACAGCTCCTGGTCCAGCGGTGTTTATAGAGCTCTGCTCACAGCGGCTGGTTTTGGGGGGCGGAGTCAGTTCAAATTCAAAACTACTTCATTGGTCCCTGAAGGTAAATTAAATAGTTTCAGTAACTGTCCTGATCCAAGTCTCCTCAGTGATTCTAGAAGGTTCCAGCTGTTGTCCCTCTATGAACATGAACCCTCTATTGCACGAATTATTATGTAAACATGATAAAAATGTTTTAATGTGTTTCTATTACTTAAAATTGCTTAAATAATGTAAATATTAAAAAGAAATATTTTTTTTCTTTTTTAAAGGGGAGTAGTTGGTATATTGTTGCCATATGGCAACACTGCAAATATGGAAAGTACCATAAAATCACATTTTTCTCTTAAAATCATAATTCTATTGAAAACAAGACTAAACAAATCCTACTTATACTTAGTGAAATGTATAACCCAATATTTAATTGGGCATTTTCTGAGACTTGGATCATGACAGTTACTGCAGCTGTTTGGAGATCAATCAAGTAATTTTGACTTGAATCACATTTACCTACAAAACACCTCAGCTGCAGTTCAGGTTCTCGCCACCAGGTGGAGCATGAAGAGCATTTTTGCCCCCCTCCTTGTCATTTCTCATGCTTCACCCCCCAACACCTCCACCTCCTCCTCCTCCTCCTCCTCAGCGGCCGTCAGAAGCAGAAAACTAAGAGGGATAATGAGTCTCGGGGGAGCGGCGGAGACGGAGGCGCTGCTGCACTAATTAAGCCTATCAGGGTGCGATTAAATGGCTGTTAAACACACACCGAGGTGGATCAGCGCCAAGTCCAGTCCAGCCGACGACGCTGGCTGGAGGACGGAAACAATTACCACTGTCAGGAAAATATTCAACCACATGAGAAAAGAAATAACCCTGCTCTCTGGCGATGACATCACTGATTTTTATTCCTATAAAGGAAAAACAGATGTGATCTTTATTCTGAGCATCAGAGATTCACTACTTAGTGGGTTTACACTTTAATTCAGAATTAAAATTAAATCCAATTTAATATGATTAAAAATTACCATGCAAACACCTAATTCCGAATGAAAATGTCCATCCCGAATTAAACTTAATTCCGAAGTAAGTGGCTGGTTTATTCTGATTTTAAATATGAATAGAATAATTCCGCGGTCATGTATACACTCATTCCGCTTTAAACTAATTCCCATCTTTCTGCGCATGCTAGTTCCCTTGCCCGTCTGTCACGATGACGCTTATATTCCGCGCTGGGCTTGTTTTCATCGACAAAATCATCGACGTGATGTTGTCGTCCTGCTGCTTCAAAAATAAAATCAAAACAAATCCAAAAAGGATGCTAATAATGTAGTCCTCCATGTTGTTGCTAATCGAGTAAGTTTGTTTTCTTCTGGTAGACGTAAATACGTAAAGACGTCCGCCCCCCTATCCAATCAGAACCCTTCCCAACACCTAGACCTTAAGTGGAATTGGATAAAGCCGATCAAACGTGTTTTCCATGTAAACCTCAATTCAGAATTACTATTTCCATGTAAACCCGAAGGAAAATAGTTTAATTCTGAATTATTTAATTCGGGATTATTAATTCCGAATTCAAAAACATCATGTAACCGTGGCTATTTAATGTGTTAAAGAATCCACCGATTAAACGCTTCAAAGCACTGAAGCACGGCGGTGGAGGGGTGATGATCTGGGCTCAGTGGGGGGGCAAAGTTTAGTCTCAGAATAAATTCAAACTGGGGCGATGAGGAGCAGAGATGGACGGAGGATGGTGAAGCGTGAGAAAATCCCTGAAATCTATGAGGCAGTGTTGGTCCAGAAAGACTGGACGGGCCTTGGGGGTTTCTCCCAGGAGTCTGCAGGGACTTCAGGAAGGCTGGTTCCTGGATCCAGCAGCTGATGGACCCACAGACCTCTGAGACTGGTTCCTGAGGACAGAAGATCCCTGGAGGCACCTGACAGTGGACACGTGGGTGGTGGTCACCTGAACTGTTACAGAAGAAGCTGGCGCCGTGAGGTCTGGACCAGAGATCCAGGTGGACTCTGGAAGCAGCGGTCCGCCGTCAAAAACACACAACTTTGTAGAAATATTTTACAATAAGAAGTTGCAGAATTAAGTGGAAACAGTGTGATTTTGCAACCAAACGTTGCCTTTTTTACATGATACATGATACATGATACGGGCCCCAGCAGAACCACTAGAACCCTCTGAGGACCTGGACCAGGGACTCTAGATGAAAGCGTCCCAGCGGATCACCGTACCAGGATGAACCGTTCGTTCTGACTGACTTTACAAATGTAGGCCCCAGAAACCCAGAAACCCCGGTCCTGATCGGACCGGATCTTTACCCAGAAGGGGCCCTGTTTGGACCGGATCATTATCCAGAGGCGGTCCTGATCGGACTGGATCATTACCCGGAGGCAGTCCTGATTGGACCGGATCTTTACCCGGAGGCAGTCCTGATTGGACCGGATCTTTATCCAGAGGCGGTCCTGATCGGACCGGATCTTTACCCGGAGGCGGTCCTGATCGAACCGGATCTTTATCCAGAGGCGGTCCTGATCGGACCGGATCTTTACTCGGAGGCGGTCCTGATTGGACCGGATCTTTATCCAGAGGCGGTCCTGATCGGACCGGATCATTACCCAGAAGGGGTCCTGATTGGACCGGATCTTTACCCAGAGGCAGTCCTGATCGGACTGGATCTTTATCCAGAGGCGGTCCTGATTGGACCGGATCATTACCCAGAGGCGGTCCTGATCGGACCGGATCTTTATCCAGAGGCGGTCCTGATCGGACCGGATCTTTACCCGGAGGCGGTCCTGATCGAACCGGATCTTTATCCAGAGGCGGTCCTGATCGGGCCGGGTCTTTACTCGGAGGCGGTCCTGATCGGACCGGATCTTTATCCAGAGGCAGTCATGATCGGACCGGATCTTTACCCAGAAGGGGCCCTGTTTGGATCGGATCTTTATCCAGAGGCGGTCCTGATGGGACCGGATCATTACCCAGAAGGGGTCCTGATCGGACCGGACCTTTACCCAGAACGGGTCCTGATCGGACCGGATCTTTACCCAGAAGGGGTCCTGATCGGACCGGACCTTTACCCAGAAGGGGTCCTGATCGGATCGGATCTTTATCCAGAGGCGGTCCTGATCGGACCGGACCTTTACCCGGACCGGAGCAGGACAGCGGAGTGATGGAGCTGAGGAGCATCCATCCTTCCTCCAGCTCTCTCTCTCTCTGCCTGCTCCAGGTCTCTCCACCTCCCTCTGTTGGCGGCAGCCAGCCAATCACGCGGCGGCTCTCGCGCCCGCTGTTTCCTCCTCACCTCGTCTCGGCGCCAATCAGACCGCTCACACCGCGCGCGCCGCACGGCACGCCGCCACGAGAGCCGCCGCCAGCGGGAGACAACAACCCCCCCCCCCCCCCCCCCCCCCCCTCCCCCGCTGTCTGTTTCTGAACAAGCCCCCCCCCGCCGCCCATCCGTTCATAACCTCCGCCATTACTCATCACCCCCTCCCTCCTCCTCCCCCGCCTCCTTTCTTCCCATGGTGCTCTGTGCGTGTGTGTGTGTCTTTTTATCTTTCCTCGAGCTCGGCTCCGTTCCCGCCCCTGCAGGGTCTCCACGGAGACGCTTCCTCGCGCCGCCACCGACCCGGGCTCATTTCCCGCCTCTCCCTCCCTCTGCCTTCCCGCCTGTGCCAAGCCCAGGTGATTATCCATCCGCCCCCTGTTATCCGTCACCCCCTCCCCTCCTCCTCCTCCTCGGTACCAACGGACCGACAAATCCCTCCCGGTGCTCCTTCCCCCCTCCCCCCCCCCCCCCCCACCCCTCCTCTCCTCTCTTTCTTCTGTCTCCTTCCCCGCCAGCCATGATCCGTGGCGGGCTAATTCCCAGACGGTCTCCTTCCTCTTCTCCTCCTTCCTCCTCCTCCTCCTCTTCTCCTTATCACCCTCTTCCTCCTCCACCTCCTCCTCCTCCCTCTCCTCCTCGCGGGGCCGGTAAGTAGCAGCGTCCATCTTCTCGTTTACTCCTCCTCTCCGGGACTGCATGCTGGCTTCGCGGTATTAATCGCTTCTTATCGGATGGCTTTTCTTTCCGATTTTTTTTCCTGCTGTGATTGACCCCCTCCTCACCTCCTTCCCTCCCTCCTCCTTGCCTTTCTGTGCCTGAGGGGGTTGGGGGAGGGGGGGTGAGGAGGAGGAGGAAGGTGGGGGGATTGGGGGGTGTTAATGTGTCGCGTGGGAGAGCCGTTTTCCCCCCTCGCGGCCGGTGGCCGCCGTGACCTTCTGTCGGAGCTGCGCCGCCCGGTTGACCAGACAGGGTAATTAGTTACGCCTCGGGGGGGAGGGGGGGAGGGTGGGAGGGTGCGAACGCACACACACACGCACACGCCTGCACACACGCACACGCCTGCACACACACACACGCACACGCCTGCACACACACACATGCACACGCCAGCACACGCTCACACTCTCTCCAGTCTCTGCTGGCGGCTGCACACGTCCGTTTCCTTTCACGCTCACGCCTCCAGGGCCGGTTCCAGCGCTGCCGGGGCCCCGGGGCTCCGTCTGAGGCCCCGGGGCTCCGTCGGTTTTCAAAGCTACTGTGATAGTGGAGCTCCAAACCCCTTAAGGTGGTCTACGTGAACCAGCTGGGCTTCAAGAAGACAGGAAGAAGAATGGTAGAAGACAGGAAAAAGACAGGTAGAAGGCAAGAAGACAGGTAGAAGAAAGGAAAAAGACAGGTAGAAAACAGAAAAAAAGACAGGTAGAAGACAAGAAGAAGACAGGAAAAAGAGAGGAAGAATGGTAGGAGACAGGAAAAACACAGGAAGAAGACAGAAAGAAAGACAGGTAGAAGACTGGAAAAAGACAGGTAGAAGACAGGAAAAAGAGAGGAAGAAGACAAGAAGAAGACAGGTAGAAGACAGGAAAAAGAGAAGAAGAATGATAGGAGACAGGAAGAAGACAGGAAAAAAGTCAGGTAGAAGACAAGAAGAAGAAAGGTAGAAGACAGGAAAAAAGACAGGTAGAAGACTAGAAGAAGACAGGTAGAAGACAGGAAAAAAGACAGGTAGAAGACTAGAAGAAGACAGGTAGAAGACAGGAAAAAGAGGAAGAAGAATGGTAGGAGACAGGAAGAAGACAGAAAAAAGACAGGTAGAAGACAGGAAAAAGAGGAAGAAGAATGGTAGAAGACAAGAAAAAGACAGGTAGAAGACAGGAAAAAGAGGAAGAAGAATGGTAGGAAGACAGAAGAAGACAGGTAGAAGACAGGAAAAAGAGGAAGAAGAATGGTAGAAGACAAGAAAAAGACAGGTAGAAGACAGGAAAAAGAGGAAGAAGAATGGTAGAAGACAAGAAAAAGACAGGTAGAAGACAGGAAAAAGAGGAAGAAGAATGGTAGGAAGACAGAAAAGACAGGTAGAAACAGGAAAAAGAGGAAGAAGAATGGTAGAAGACAAGAAAAAGACAGGTAGAAGACAGGAAAAAGAGGAAGAAGAATGGTAGGAGACAGAAGAAGACAGGTAGAAGACAGGAAAAAGAGGAAGAAGAATGGTAGAAGACAAGAAAAAGACAGGTAAGACAGGAAAAAGAGGAAGAAGAATGGTAGAAGACAAAAGAAGAAAGAAGAAGAAGAAAAGAAGAAAGGTAGAAGACAGGAAAAAGAAAGGTAGAAGACAGGAAAAAGAGAGGAAGGAAGACAGGAAAAATCAGCAGGTTCGTTAACGTTAATGATCTGAGCGATAACGATGGCAGGAAAAAGCTGAAATTTTATAAATTCACAAATAAAGACAAAACCAGGAATTTAAAATGAACAGAAATAAACAAAAACACCACTTTACAAAATCAAAAAAATTTAAAATTTCGGTCGATATTTCTGACTTCAGACTTAATAAACTACATTTTGACATTCTGACTTAAAAATTAATTAATGTCAGAAAATCCAACTGACTTAAAAATGACCAAATAATGACTTCATAAAGGTTCTAGTGTTCAAAATAATCAAATACAAGGATTTTAACTTTATTAACAAAACCAGAAGAAAAACAGAAAATATCTGAATTTATACTTTTTACAAATTTACAGTTGAACTCACAATTAAGACTTAATGATTAATAACCAGTCAGACTCACTAATCTGCAAATAAAAGACCTAAATTTCAAATGTTATGAGCTCATTGGTTTGAAGAAGATAAATGAATAAACATGTTTGAACTTTATTAAAAAAGGAAAACAGCTCATTATTACCGACTTTATAAAATCACAAACTAAGATAAAACCCTTAAAATCCAGACACATTAAATTTAATAAAACTGTAAATTTGAAGGACAAACTCCAGAATTTCAGGCTTAAAAAAACTCCCCTAATTTTCACGAAAAAACTTCAAAATACGTATTTCAGAATTTATAAATTTGCTAGTTTTTTGTAGTATTTTTGACTTCATTTCTGACTTTATAAAGCAGAAAAACAAAACTTCTAAGAAACTTATTTGGTTTTATTTCCAGCTCCTGTTTCTGCCTCTTCTCTCGTCCACGCCTGCAGCTGCACCGCCGCTAGCTGCTAGCGGCTAGCTGAGCGTACCTGAGCGTGTCTGCGTGTGTGAGGTCATGGCGGGGATGACCAGCGGCGTGTGTGTGGAGACCGACCTCTCCTCCATGCTCCAGAGAAACTCCGCCCCCTCCCACCACCATCCTAATCACCCTGGTTACGGCGGACAGGGGCAGGTGAGTCGTTTGTTTGTTTACTCCGGATCATTTTTAGAAGAATCCTGAATCTTGGACGTTCGGATCAAAGGTCCAGCTTATGGTCATTAGCTGTGTTCGTTCGGCCCAGTAACAGAGGCGGTTCTGATGGGTGGTTCTGGTTCTGGTTCTGACGGGGGTTTCTGGTTCTGGTTCTGCTGGGTGGTTCTGACGGCGGTTCTGGTTCTGCTGCAGGTCTCCGGACTGACTCCGATGCTGGACTACACCACGGAGATGGACCGCTACCGCTCGTCCATCGCCAGCTTCTACAAGACCAACGTCAACATGAACGTTACGAACTTCCCCCAGTCCGCCAAGCTGGCGGCCCGTTTGGCGGCCGCCGCTCCCATCTTCCCCCCGGCTGCTGCCCGGCTGGGTGCCATGGCGACGGGGCCCTGGGGCTGCCACGACAACATGAACATGAACCACCCGGCGGCCGTGTTCTGGGGCCGGCCCAAGCCCGTGGCGGCCACGCCAGCGCATCCTCACCACCACCACCCCGCCGCGACGCCCGGTCACATGACGTCCTCAAACCCCCACGGTACCAGCATGCACCAGGGCGGCGGCGCACCTGGAGGGGGAGGAGGCGGAGGGGGCGGTGAAGGGGGAGGAGCTGAAAAACAGGGACAGACCACGGCCGTTCCTGTCACACAGGGGACGGCGCACCATCACCCCATGGCGCCGAGCAACGGGAACTTCCTCCCTGGTTACAGCGGCGGGACGGAGTGCACCGTCATGAACAAGCAGGGACACGCCCACGCGGACATGATGGGCCTACCAGAGGCAGGCAGCTGCAACGGGGGAGGGGTGATGGGAGGCAGCTTCCTGGGGGGGCTGGGACTACCCCCTGGGGTGATCGTCATGGCGATGGGGTCGGCAGGGGGCGGGATCTCGGACGCTGGCAGCGCCTTTCAGATGACAGGCGGCCAGCGGTCGCTAACAGACTGCCAGCAGCACGCCAACTCCTCCCCCTGCCCCTCCTCCTCCTCGCCCTCGTCGTCGGGGGTGACGGCGGGGGGCGTGTCCCTGTCGTCCTCATCGTCCTCGTCGTCAGGGACGGTGGCGAAGAGGAAGAGGAAGCGGTGCGGCGTGTGCGGGCCCTGCAGGCGCCTCATCAACTGCGGCGTCTGCTCCTCCTGCCGCAACAGGAAGACGGGTCACCAGATCTGCAAGTTCAGGAAGTGTGAGGAGCTGAAGAAGAAACCGGGGGGAGGAGGGGGGGCGCTGGAGGTGAGCTGAACACACGGACGCATGTACACACATACACACGTACACTCACGAACACACGTACACTCACGTACACATTAGGGATGGAACGGTTACCTGTATTACGGTAAAGCACGGTAAAATTTAACGCGATAATGTTTACCGTTTCTGTTTGATTTCATCTCATTATCGCGGTCGATTACCAGGATATGTAATATCAGCCTCATTCAAGTCTGGGAGCGACTCGCGACTGTGTCTCGCGTGAATATGTAGCTTGTAACATAGACATCGTAACGTTAGCGTGGTGGAAAGCGGTGATAGCACGCAGGACATTTACCAACCCACTAAAATGATGAAATCCAAGGTCTGGGCATATTTTGTTTTTGTTTTTAAGAATGCAGAGGGACAACTGGTGGAGGACAATTATCATGTCTGCAGAGCACTTGTTTACATTTTATTGTAATTTGTAGAAGCAACTTGAAGGAGCTAAGGCTAATGCTTCAAGCTACTGAGATGTTTGACCAAGACTAACCTGGTCGACGCGCTTCGCTAACTCACATTTCGTAAACGTTACCGTTGCGTGTTGATCTAAAAATGACCGGAACAATGTTCTTCTGATGCAGTTAAAATATTAATTTATTCCATTAACTGATCCAACAACCATAACGCCGGCAGTTAGCGCCACAGCGGTCAAAAACCTTTTGCCCTTCTGGGTCAAACAGCTAACCAATAACAGGCAGCTACCTTTATACCTGACCCTCAGGTAACAACACAGTGACACCCACAGACACACAGAGTGAACTACAATTCAGAACAACATATTTGGCTCCTAAACAACTGTTTCTTTGTTCACACATTTATACTTTTAAGATTCGGCTTAAAGTACTAAGTTTTTCTCATTTGAACTTCACTATAATTTTTTTTCCTGATAATTGTTTGCATATTTTGACCTACTATGGTTGTTAAAGTGTTTATTTAAATTTGCACCAGACAAATAAGCTTTGTTCCTGTTATTTATTATGTTAATTTAAAATAAAACCTCTTTCTGTGCCAGTTGTTTGTATGTTTAATGTGAAGAAAATCACAAGATATTGTGAAATTTAAATGTATGCGTTTTTTGGACATTTGTACAGCAATGAAGAATACCACGATAATATCATAAACTGTGATAATTTGGTCACGATAATCGAGATATCAAATTTTCTGTATCGTTACACCGTAGTACACTCACGTACACACATGAACACTCACCTGTAGGGATCCTCTTTGTCTAAAAACATAAAACCGTCTTAGTGTCACATGACTGAGTTGAGGCAGCAACAACTTAAAGCTGTTTCCTCTGTGGTTCTATCAGCCTGGAGCTTTGAAAGACCCACATTTGGTGGTGACAAATGTTGTTCTGTCATTGTTTACTCGTCCTTACAGATTAACATCTGGAGCAGTTTGACCAGTTAAGCCTATTTTTTCCACTGCTTCTTGCAACGTCAAATTGGCGCGTTAATAAGTTTAAGTTTAGGGTGTTTTTCACAGTTGGCTTCGACATGTGCAGCGACGTTTTGCTACAACGTGATCACAGGTCAATTACAGCTGCAAAGATGTCATCCAAGAAGCAGCCAAACACGTGTTTTAGACTGAAAGAAAGTGAGAGTCGTTGAAATTGCTGAGAAAAAAGGCCAGTTAGTCCTGGGGAGGGAAGGTTAATTAGAGGAAATACGGTAATGCTTAGTGATGACAGCAAGCCATTGGCTATGCTGGCTGCCAATCAACCCCTCCCCCCCCCCCCCCCCAATAATAAATACATTTGTAGCTTTATATAATTTTCAAGTGGTCAGTAGAGGAACTGCAGCCTCTAGTGGTCAGTAGAGGAACTGCACTATCTAGTGGTCGGTAGAAGAACTGCAGCCTCTAGTTGTCAGTAGAGGAACTGCAGTCTCTAGTGGTCGGTAGAGGAACTGGAGTCTCTAGTGGTCAGTAGAGGAACTGCAGCATTTAGTGGTCGGTAGAGGAACTGCAGCCTCTAGTGATCGGTAGAGGAACTGCAGCCTCTAGTGGTCAGTAGAGGAACTGCAGCCTCTAGTGGTCGTAGAGGAACTGGAGCATCTAGTGGTCAGTAGAGGAACTGCAGCCTCTAGTGGTCAGTAGAGGAACTGGAGCATCTAGTGGTCGGTAGAGGAACTGCAGCCTCTAGTGGTCAGTAGAGGAACTGCAGCCTCTAGTGGTCGGTAGAGGAACTGCAGCCTCTAGTGGTCGGTAGAGGAACTGGAGCATCTAGTGGTCGGTAGAGGAACTGCAGCCTCTAGTGGTCGGTAGAAGAAATGCAGCCTCTAGTGGTAAGTAGAGTTCCTTCAAACAGGTCAAGTCGATGCTGAAAAGGGAGAGAAAAAACATGAACATATTTCCAATCTTACTCCACAGATTAACGGTTAAAAGAAGACACAAATAAAGCTGAGGCGTAGTGAGTTGTAATGGTATCTTCAGCTGAACATTCAACCTGCTCTCTGTTGACGTAGCTCTTGGGGATTTTTTGTATTGAGGCTTGGGTCCTGAGAAGATCGGTGGTTGCCTTAAATGTTCTCCATGATGTTTCTGACTGTAGCCAGAGGTCAGTAGAAGATGATTCTCCTGGAGGGGGGCTGGTCTCACTCAGAGTAGAGCTCCTGCTCCTCCACATGGAGAGGTGGGTTGGATCTGGTTGGGAAGCCTCCTGGTCACACCTGGGGAGGTCTCTCAGCTGGACTGGAAACACCTTGGGTGTCACCTGGAGGAGGTGATTGGTGAGAAGGAGGTCTGGACCCCACTGCTTCAGGGCCCCTGAGATGGACCCAGCCTCCATCAGGTCCCATCAGACTTCTGTCTGTGAACTCTGACTCTGAAGACCACAGGAGCTCTTCAGATTCTTTGCTGTGGTGGGAACTTGGCCTGCAGCCACAGCTGGTGTCTTTCCCTGTTAGCATTGTGTTAACACAGAGCCCTGTGTGCTCCAGACGTCTCCTGGAGGTCTGCAGACCTGCTGATGGTTCGCTGGTCCTCTTAGATCCTGATGAAGCAGTGAGGAGCAGCTGTTTCTGGACTCTTTAACACACCTGAGGTGACACACCGGAACCTTCCATTGATTTCTCTGAGGTGTGTGTGGGTATTCGTACATGCACGTGCGTGCACGTGTGTGTGTGTGTGTACTACTGCCAGTGATGCATCACTTCCCCGCTGAGAGTGTGAACGCTGTGGTGGAGCTCAGAGCTGCTGAGGGCTGGCGGGAAGCCAGCACACACACATGTACGCGCACACACACACACACACACACACCCTCCTCTGGTTGGCAGTGATAAAGGGAGCAGCAGAGTGAGAGAAAGCTGGATATTTATGTTATCTACTTCTGTGTGTGTGTGCGTGTGTGTGTGTGTGTGAGGGCCATCAGAATGAGTGGTGATCAATAATTGATTGACAGCAGTTTTGGACCGACTGATGACTCCATACTGACACACACACACTTCTGGTGGGAATCTCCTCCAACCAGCTGTAATTATTCCCTCATCTGCACACGTGCACTCTGAGGATGCATGTGTGTGCGTGTGTGGGTGTGTGTGTTAGAAAGACATTGAATTAGCTCGTTATCTTCTTCAATTAGATCCTAATTGGACCTGTGGAGGCCAGCAGAACAAGACAGCACTGCGTGTGTCTGTGCATGTGTGCAAGTGTGCGTGTGCATGTGTGTGTGTGCAGGTGTGTGTGCAGGAATGTGTGTGTGTGCAGGTGTGTGTGTGTGTGTGCAGGTGTGTGTGCAGGTGTGTGTGCAGGTGTGTGTGTGCAGGTGTGTGTGTGTGTGCAGGTGTGTGTGTGCAGTGTGTGTGCAGGTGTGTGTGTGTGCAGGTGTGTGTGTGCAGGTGTGTGTGTGCAGGTGTGTGTGCTACCAGGTGCTTTCTCAGTCTTGCCTCATCTCTTCATCTTTGAAGTCGACCCGTCAGTCTGAACTGGTCCTCAGAGTTTTCTTTGTGAACATGAAACATGGTCCTGGTCCTCCTCCCCTCCTCCCCTCCTCCCCTCCTTGCCCCCTTGTCTACTCGCCCCCTTGTCTCCTAGCCCCCTTGTCTCCTCACCCCCTTGTCTCCTAGCCCCCTCCCCTCCTCCATCCAGAACAAACCCAACACCAACTTTATTTGAGCCAGAAGTGAAATGTGGAGCTGCTGCAGCCATCAGCACCCTGATGTGTCTGCAGAGAACATCATCTAGAACACATGTGTCAAACATAAGGCCCGCGGGCCAAATGTGGCCCGCCACGTCATTTTATGTGGCCCTCTAGAGCTTGTGCACTATTGGCTTAAATTTTAAACCGATATTTTATGACTTAAAATAAGCTTACGCTTACGCCACTTTAAAGTGCATATTGACAATAAACTATCATCTCCCATAATGCATTTCGTCATTACCCACAACAATGACAGTATATCACCATGAGCAAGAACTCAAGACAATTTTCAGAACTAGTGGACTTCAGAAAAACCTCTACAAACTAACCCCAACATGTCCAAGAAAAGAAAATTGATGCACAAGGAAGGCAGTTTCATCAACAACGGGAAAATGAATATAAGTTTGTACCTCAAGGTGAAAAAACAGTCTGTCATTTGTGTTATGAGGCGGTGTCAGTCATGAAAGAGTTTAATCTATATTGGCATTTTGACAGAAAACATGGAAATAAATACAGAATCCGTTATTTAACAATATAATAAAGTGTAGTTTAATGTATTTTGATTTATATTGCATTTTGTTACATTCATGCTGTCAATCTGGCCCTTCGAGGGCAGCCATGATGCTGATGTGGCCCTCAGTGAAAATGAGTCTGACACCTCTGATCTAGACGGTGTTAGTATTCAGCAAATACAACCTCAGAGGACCAGGATGAAAATGAAAAACTAAAATGAAGCCAGAAGAAGAAAACTCATGTACGTCATTCCCATTTCCACAGTCTCAGAGGGAGACGTTCATCCAGGTGCTGCTGATCATCACCAGGTGTGCAGACCTCTATGAAAGCAGAAGTTATGGCTGTTTGCAGGTGCATGTTAACATGGTGCCAAAAGGGAAAGACATCAGCAGTGGTCTTAGAGAAGCAACTGTTGCTGCACATCCATCTGGAAATGGTAATAAAACCATTTCCAAACGACTTGGAGTTCAGCGTTCATCAGAAAGAGAGATTATTTACAAATGGTGAACAGTTAAGACAGCTGTCAGTCATCCATTAGGAGAACAGCACTGGACTGTTAAATATTCAAGTCCATGACAGCACCACTAGAAGAAGACTGAACAAGTACCAAGTCTTGATTTGATATCAGGAGTATATGAGCACAAGTCCTTTTAATTTATAAAACAGGGTGCTGCCAGGGCAAGAAGTCAAAAACATCTAGAGCAGTGATTTCCAAAGTGTGGGCCGTGGCCCCCTGGTGGGCCGTCGTGGTACTGCAGGTGGGCCGTGAGAGGTCATTAAAACTAAACAAATATGATTTAAATCCTCGATCTTTTTTAAAATATGTTTTAGTTACTGTAAAATATTCATGACATGATTTTAAAAAACATTAAGGAGTAATAAAACAAACCAGTTAAGTGTTATTCTACCGTCATCTTAACTTAATATGACAAGTGTCACCTTATTTGTTGACCCCTTACATTAATATCGACGTAGCTTCTAGTCCTGTATGTTTATCACAGTTGTGGTTAAAGGTTTCAGTGGGCCGTGGAGATTTTTCACATTTTAAATTGGGCCTTGGTATTCTGAAGTTTGGGAATGGCTGATCTAGAAGAACACCAGAAAAGCACTAAACCAAAGTTTTAACATACAGTTTGTTTGGAACATAGCACTGGGGTTCACGAAACTGCATCTGAACAAACCAGTAGATGTCTGGAGACCAGAGACCAGAACCATGTTGGTTCAGATCAGCCCCAAACTTGATTTCTGAAACCCCTAGAAGGCCTGGGGGGCCAAATTTTGAGTCCTCCAGGACCTCCAGGATACATCCATGGAACCTCCAGGACCATACCCCCGGCTCTCTCTGGGTGTCTGGCTGGGGATGGAGCACTATTCCCGGCTTGGGTAAGCCAGGAGTCCCCCCTGGAGGTCTGCTGGACCCAGGCTGGACCTTGTAGACTTTGTAAGACCTTCAGAACCGGACCCTGGTTCTTTCCCGGGACTTTATTCTGGGATGGAGCACCATAACTGGGATGGATCAGCCTGCAGCACCCTCCGTGTACACAAGTGTACACAAGTGTACACATATCTCTTTCCACTATAAGATTTGCATTGCAAGTGTACTGTACACTTTCAATGCAAAACCGGTCAGTGGAAATGTGTACATCCGTGTACACTTATGTACGCGGACGTCTCTCATGTGTTATCTTTATTTTTATAGCAAATTTGTTCAGATGCCCCCTTGTAGATGCTAAGATGTACTCATCCTAGATTAGTTGTCAATCAGTGCGTTTACATTGGAAGTTTAATTCCTCTTTAATTCAGAATTAAAATTAAATCCAATTTAAAATGATTAAAAGTTACCATGCAAACACCTAATGACACAGAATGAAAATATCCATCCCGAATTAAAATTAATTCTGAAGTAAGTGGCTGGTGTATTCTGATTTTAAATTCGAATAGAATAATTCAGCGGTCATGTATACACTCATTGCGCTTTAAATTAATTCCCGTCTTTCTTCGCATGCTCGTTCTCTTGCCCGTCTGTCACAATGATGCTTATATTCCACGCTGGGCTTGTTTTCGAAAACAAAACAACATCGACATGATGTTGTCGTGCTAATTTATTTAAGAAATAGCTTGGAGGAACTGGAAATAATTAAAAAAACAGATGGCAGGAAACATAAAAATTGTGAGCTTTTCAAAGTTGTAGCGGCTAGGTTAAATGAAGGATGCTAATAATGTAGTCCTCCATGTTGTTGCTAATCAAGTAAGTTTGTTTTCTTCTGGTAGATGTAAATACATAAAGACGTCCGCCCCCCTATCCAATCAGAACCCTTCCCAACCCCCAGACCTTAAGCAGAATTGGATAAAGCCGGTGTTTTCCATGTAAACCTCAATTCGGAATTACTAATTCAATGTAAACTCAAAAGAAAATAGTTTAATTCTGAATTATTTAATTCGGAATAATTAATTCCGAATTAAAAAACATCATGTAACCGTGGCCAATGACAAGAAGGAACCTCAGTAATAAGCGTCATGAGGAAGGAGTTATCAGTGCCAAAATCTGCTGCTCTACTGCGCCACCCAGTGGTTTTTGAAGGTGTTCTGCTCCATCACATGAGCACATAAAGTTCTGTAAGCCTTCAAGCAATAACACTTTTTCCCTGTCTCCTCAGCGACCACCCTCTGTCCCGACTGGTGAGGCATTTCGCTGGTTCTTCTAGCCCGCCTTCTACCGACAGAGCTCAAGGCCTGGCAGGAAGTCAGCGATAACGCCGAAATGACGCTGGAATATAACTCAGAGCTTCTGGAACTGAAGCAGAGGCTTTTTCCTGCAGGATTTGGTCCTGCGTGGAAGACATTTGACACCCAAACATCTCTGCAGAACCAGGGACTCTGCTGGAGAGATGAAGAGGAGGATGAGGATGAGTAAGGGGCAGTTCCCATCACAGCTGATGAGATGATGCTACAGTTGTAAACGTCCCAGTTCTCAGATTCATGCGCTGAGGTCATCTTCATGCTGTAAAGACCTAGCAGGGTTTTGGAGGTGCTGGTGTCTCAAATGGCTGAAGTTCTCACCTGTCAGTTGATTTCAAGCCAACTTACACCAAGAACAGCTCTTAGATCAAGTCAAATTTGTTTTATTGAAATCAACCTCAGTTGACCAAAGTGCTGTACTAGATAACACAAACTAAAATCCCTAAAAATAAGCAAGTATATCTAAAAAAAAAACTAAAATAAACAGAAAGGATATCTCACTAACAGGAGAAACCAGAGTACAGTGAGAATGGTGTCCACTAGGTGGCAGCACCAGTTGAAACCGGTTGTTGCTGCTGGATGTGGGTAGATATGTAATCTTCCACTTCAGCGACTATGTGAAACTCCAACTGATTTGGAAGCCGCTGCTTTAGTGATCAGTTAGTTTAGATGTCAGATCAGACATCAGTTTAGATGTTAGATCAGACCTCAGATCAAATATTAGATCAGGCCTCAGATTATATGTTAGATCAGATCTCAGATTAGATGTCAGATCAGATCTCAGATTAGATGTTAGATCAGGCCTCAGATTAGATATTAGATCAGACCTCAGATTAGATATTAGATCAGACCTCAGATCAAACCTCAGATTAGATGTCAGATCAGATGTCAGATTAGATGTTAGATCAGACCTCAGATTAGATGTCAGATCAGATGTCAGATTAGATGTTAGATCAGACATCAGATTAGATGTCAGATCAGATGTCAGATTAGATGTCAGATCAGACCTCAGATTAGATGTCAGATCAGACCTCAGATTCAGATTCAGATCAGACCTTCAGATCAGATGTCAGATTAGATGTCAGATCAGACCTCAGATTAGATGTCAGATCAGACCTCAGATTAGATGTCAGATCAGACCTCAGATTAGATGTTAGATCAGACCTCAGATTAGATAGATTAGATCAGACCTCAGATTAGATCAGATAGATCAGATCAGATCAGATCAGATTCAGATCAGAAGATCAGACTCAGATTAGATGTCAGATCAGATGTCAGATTAGATGTTAGATCAGACATCAGATTAGATGTCAGATCAGATGTCAGATTAGATGTTAGATCAGACATCAGATTAGATGTCAGATCAGATGTCAGATTAGATGTCAGATCAGACCTCAGATTAGATGTTAGATCAGACCACAGATTAGATGTCAGATCAGACCTCAGATCAGACCTCAGATTAGATGTCAGATAGATGTCAGATCAGACCTCAGATTAGATGTCAGATCAGACCTCAGATTAGATGTCAGATCAGACCTCAGATTAGATGTCAGATCAGACCTCAGATTAGATGTCAGATCAGACCTCAGATTAGATGTCAGATCAGACCTCAGATTAGATGTTAGATCAGACCTCAGATTAGATGTCAGATCAGACCTCAGATTAGATGTTAGATCAGACCTCAGATTAGATGTCAGATCAGACCTCAGATTAGATGTCAGATCAGACCTCAGATTAGATGTCAGATCAGACCTCAGATTAGATGTTAGATCAGACCTCAGATCAGTGTACGGAGGGCTGCAGCTCCAGGAGGTTGAGTGGAAGGCTCCTGTCCAGTCACATCTGAATCAGATCAGATCAGATCAGATCAGATCAAAATATCACTTTGTGATATCAGCAAATTTTGAATCATCATCCAGGGCATCAATGTGATCTCGTATTATGATGAAACTATGGTGATGAAACAGACCTAACAGAAGAGTCATTTATGTTGTAAATTCTTTCATATTTTAAGATGGTGGTAACTGAGGTCAGGTGGGCGTACCCCATCATCTGCTCATTTCTGCACCAACCCATGGGTTGGGTGGTGGCTATAAAACTGTTATTATCGGCTGAGAGGCGCGGTGCTCTGGAGTCGCTGCTGTCATTAAGTTACTCTTCAGTTCCCTGATTTCATAAATATTTACGAGTCATGATCATGAGAAACCTTCCATCTCTGGTTAACTGTGATCAAACTGCCTTCCTCCTCTTCCTCCTCTTCCTCCTGGTAAACCATAAAACCCCCATCGTAGCCAAACCAGGAAGCTTCAGGACCCAACCGCAGAGACGATCTCAGTTTGACCAAAACCGGCCACCAAGCTAACCTCAGAGAGCAGGACGTGAACCCAGACTGTTATCATGGACTACAACTTGGCCACAGTAGGACTACAATTACCACACCACTGTTATCTGTCTCTTCTGTCTACCTCCTCCTCAACAACTTTAAAGGCACCTTGATGGACTTTTACCTGGCGGTGTTCATGCTGATAAACTTCTTCTCAACTCTCCAGATGGTCCAGAGATGATTCATGTGGATTCTGCTTTTTATGTTTTTGTTTTATTTCCTGGTCATCGTCACTGACTCAACGTGTAGCTAGAGCTGATATTTTTTTTCTGGATTTCAATCGTAAGTTCTCAGGGTGCAGTCACACTTCCAGTCGGGTCTGATGTGACCCGATTCAGACCAGATAAACTCACTTTGTTGATTTTTGTAGTTGCATGAAAGGTGACTCTTAAATATTTCTAACATCTGTGTTTTTATTTAAAAGAAGTGTATTTTTGGTGGAGGTTGACTTTGAAAAAAAATTCTATGACTTCAGTCCCAGACTCTCAGACTTGTAAAGACCTGGACCAGGACCTTGAAGAGAGTTCAGAACCAGTTTCTCTGGTATGAATCAGTGCGTTTTCGTGCCACGTGGTGACCCATGGATCCCTGAAACTGAACTCTGAACCGAACTGAGAGAGACCAGAACATTTCACCCTGTTACCATGTATCTTCAACACGTCTGTGGGTCGGCATGCTCAGTGATTCCTCGTACTCACTTAGGAAGACATTCAGATACAGTTTCCATCTCTGGAACAAACCTTTCTCTCCTGTACAATAATTTGCCAGAACGACGCACAAGTTTCCTAAATGTCTTCATTAAAAGGCACTTCAGTTTGCAGGATCTTCACGAGTCTCGTTTTCTTTGTTGTAACATAGGAGCTCCATCTGAATCTGTCATCAGAAGAAGTGCAAGAACTTTCAGTTCCTCTACCGCCCACTAGAGACTACAGTTCCCTGACTGACCACTAGAGACTGCAGTTCCTCTACTTACCACTAGAGGCTGCAGTTCCTTGACCGACCACTAGAGGCTGCAGTTCCTCTACCGACCACTAGAGGCTGCAGTTCCTTGACCGACCACTAGAGGCTGCAGTTCCTGACCACTAGAGGCTGCAGTTCCTCTACTGACCACTAGAGGCTGCAGTTCCTTGACCGACCACTAGAGGCTGCAGTTCCTCTACTGACCACTAGAGGCTGCAGTTCCTCTACTGACCACTAGAGGCTGCAGTTCCTTGACCGACCACTAGAGGCTGCAGTTCCTCTACCGACCACTAGAGGCTGCAGTTCCTTGACCGACCACTAGAGGCTGCAGTTCCTCTACTGACCACTAGAGGCTGCAGTTCCTCTACTGACCACTAGAGGCTGCAGTTCCTTGACCGACCACTAGAGACTACAGTTCCTTGACTGACCACTAGAGGCTGCAGTTCCTCTACTGACCACTAGAGGCTGCAGTTCCTTGACCGACCACTAGAGACTACAGTTCCTTGACCGACCACTAGAGGCTGCAGTTCCTCTACTGGCCACTAGAGGCTGCAGTTCCTCTACCGACCACTAGAGGCTGCAGTTCCTCTACTGGCCACTAGAGGCTGCAGTTCCTTGACTGACCACTCGAGGCTGTAGTTCCTCTACCGACCACTAGAGACTGCAGTTCCTTGACCGACCACTAGAGACTACAGTTCCTTGACCGACCACTAGAGACTGCAGTTCCTTGACTGACCACTAGACTGCAGTTCCTTGACTGACCACTAGAGGCTGTAGTTCCTTGACTGACCACTAGAGGCTGTAGTTCCTTGACTGACCACTAGAGGCTGTAGTCCCTCTACTGACCCCTACAGATTGCAGTTTCTCTACTGACCACTAGAGGCTGCAGTTCCTCTACCGACCACTAGAGACTGCAGTTCCTCTACTGACCACTAGAGGCTGCAGTTCCTCTACTGACCACTAGAGACTGCAGTTCCTCTACTGACCACTAGAGGCTGCAGTTCCTCTACTGACCACTAGAGACTACAGTTCCTTGACCGACCACTAGAGGCTGCAGGTCCTCTACTGACCCCTACAGATTGCAGTTTCTCTACTGACCACTAGAGGCTGCAGTTCCTCTACCGACCACTAGAGACTGCAGTTCCTCTACTGACCACTAGAGGCTGCAGTTCCTCTACTGACCACTAGAGACTGCAGTTCCTCTACTGACCCCTACAGATTGCAGTTTCTCTACTGACCACTAGAGGCTGCAGTTCCTCTACTGACCACTAGAGACTACAGTTCCTTGACCGACCACTAGAGGCTGCAGGTCCTCTACTGACCCCTACAGATTGCAGTTTCTCTACTGACCACTAGAGGCTGCAGTTCCTCTACCGACCACTAGAGACTGCAGTTCCTCTACTGACCACTAGAGGCTGCAGTTCCTCTACTGACCACTAGAGACTGCAGTTCCTCTACTGACCACTAGAGGCTGCAGTTCCTCTACTGACCACTAGAGGCTGCAGTTCCTCTACTGACCACTAGAGGCTGCAGTTCCTCTACTGACCACTAGAGGCTGCAGTTCCTCTACTGACCACTAGTTTTTTTTTTTTTTGAATGACAGCTACATTAAGATCTATGGTTGAAAAAACTGGCTGTCACAACTTTAACTATTTTAACTGTGAATTGAGAGGAAAACAACATAATCAGTCTTGTTTTAAAGATAGCACGACTTATTCTAGTGTTAAGCTCAAGTCCCTGAAGCGCTCCACCCGCTACAGTCACAGTCATTCAGGTCAACGACAGTAGTGTCAGCAGAAGGTTCCAGAAACGACCATCTGCACTTCAGATGGCACATAGAGACAGACAAATGCCGTCTACTTCGGCAGTGGATAAAGTGTCTGGTGAAGTTTCAAAAGAGCTCCAACTCCTACTTTGACCATGGAGACTGTTAACAGAGAGGAACCTGATCCTGCCTCTACTGATTCATGGAGGACTCCTTCTCTTCTTTTTGTTTCCTTTTGGTTAAACCCGTGAGTGTAAGGGTGTGTGGTTGATGGTCTCCATGTGGCCCCCAGCAGTGGACTGGTCACCTGTCCAGCTGTCAGACATCTGGAACGGTCTCCAGCAGAGTCTCCTAAACTAGAAACAAGCAGGCAGAGATGATGGAGGGATGGATGGAAATAAAGGAGGTTTTAAATGTTTCCTCCAAACAGAAGTGACAGGATTAAAGAGGAGCCGAGTCTCCTTCATCGTCTCAGGGAGGTGATGAGGAGACAGGAAGGGGACGGAGGGAGGACCCGGAGGAAGGAGACGGAGGACGGAGACGGAGGACGGGGACATCATTGCTCTTCGTCTGTCTCTGTGACCTCTTCATGTGCTGAATTATAATAAAGCATTTCAAAGACACACACGCGTGCGGCGGGATGTCAGGTGGTTGCATCATGCTGCAGCAGCGATGATGTGTGTGTGTTTGTGAGGAAGAGGCAGCAGGCGGGAAAATGAACAATCTGTTTTCTGCTGTTTGTGTCACATTTTTATGCCTCAAGATGGAAGCGGAGCATGCGTGTGCACGTGCGTGTGTGCGTGGGCTCGTCATCTCCGTAATGGTGCTGCGATCAGACTCAGGGATGAGAGAGGATGGTCGTCCCTGACGACGGTGAGCCGTGTTGCTTGGCAACTGCGCTAACAATGGCCCACCAGCAGTGTTCTAGAATGTGGGCGTGGCCTACAGGGGGGGGGAGGGGCTCTGCTGTGACACAAACATCCATGATGTCAGTGACTGATGTTTGTCAAAACATGTCACTAATCTGAGAATAAAAACTCTGGATGAGCTCAGAGTAGAAATAAGATGATTCTCTGTTTCCAGGACGACGCAAAACAAAAATAACAATCATCAGCTCATTGTGTGTCTGGTCCAGTCAGGCTGCTTCATCCTTGTCCAGGATCCTGGTCCATCCTGGATCCTGGTCCATCCTGGATCCTGGTCCATCGTGGTCCATCCTGGTCCATCGTGATTCATCCTGGTTCATCGTGGTTCATCCTGGTCCATCCTGGATCCTGGTCCATCGTGGTCTATCCGGGTTCACCTGGTTCATCCTGGTTCATCCTGGTCCATCCTGGTCCATCCTGGTCCATCCTGGATCCTGGTCCATCGTGGTCTATCCGGGTTCACCTGGTTCATCCTGGTTCATCCTGGTCCATCCTGGTCCATCCTGGTCCATCCTGGATCCTGGTTCACCTGGTCCATCCTGGTTCATCGTGGTTCATCCTGGTCCATCCTGGTCCATCCTGGTTCATCGTGGATCCTGGTTCAACCTGGTCCATCCTGGTTCATCGTGGTTCATCCCGGTCCATCCTGGTTCATCGTGGTTCATCCTGGTCCATCCTGGTTCATCGTGGTTCATCCTGGTCCATCCTGGTCCATCCTGGTTCATCGTGGATCCTGGTTCAACCTGGTCCATCCTGGTTCATCGTGGTTCATCCCGGTCCATCCTGGTTCATCGTGGTTCATCCTGGTCCATCCTGGTCCATCGTGGTCCATCCTGGTCATCCTGGTCATCCTGGTTCATCCTGGTCCATCCTGGTCCATCCTGGTCCATCCTGGTCCATCCTGGTCCATCCTGGATCCTGGTTCAACCTGGTCCATCCTGGTTCATCGTGGTTCATCCCGGTCCATCCTGGTTCATCGTGGTTCATCCTGGTCCATCCTAAATCCTGGTCCATCGTGGTCTATCCGGGTTCACCTGGTTCATCCTGGTTCATCCTGGTTCATCCTGGTCCATCCTGGTTCATCCTGGTCCATCCTGGTCCATCCTGGTCCATCCTGGTCCATCCTGGTTCATCGTGGATCCTGGTTCAACCTGGTCCATCCTGGTTCATCGTGGTTCATCCTGGTCCATCCTGGATCCTGGTCCATCGTGGTGGGTTCACATGGTCATCCTGGTTCATCCTGGTCCATCCTGGTTCATCCTGGTCCATCCTGGTCCATCCTGGTCCATCCTGGTCCATCCTGGTTCATCGTGGATCCTGGTTCAACCTGGTCCATCCTGGTTCATCGTGGTTCATCCTGGTCCATCCTGGATCCTGGTCCATCGTGGTCTATCCGGGTTCACCTGGTTCATCCTGGTTCATCCTGGTTCATCCTGGTCCATCCTGGTCCATCCTGGTCCATCCTGGATCCTGGTTCAACCTGGTCCATCCTGGTCCATCCTGGTCCATCCTGGTTCATCCTGGATCCTGGTCCATCGTGGTCTATCGTGATTCATCCTGGTCCATCCTGGTCCATCCTGGTCCATTGTGGTTCATCCTGGTCCATTGTGGTCCATCCTGGTCCATCGTTCCTGGTCCATCCTGGTCCATCCTGGTCCATCCTGGTCCATTGTGGTCCATCCTGGTCCATCGTGATTCATCCTGGTCCATCCTGGTCCATCGTGGTCTATCCGGGTTTACCTGGTTCATCCTGGTCCATCCTGGTCCATCGTGATTCATCCTGGTCCATCCTGGTCCATCCTGGTCCATTGTGGTTCATCCTGGTCCATTGTGGTCCATCCTGGTCCATCGTGATTCATCCTGGTCCATCCTGGTCCATCCTGGTCCATTGTGGTCCATTGTGGTCCATCATGGTTCATCCTGGTCCACCGTGATTCATCCTGGTCCATCTGGCATCTGGTCATCGTGGTCCATCGTGGATAATCCTGGTCCATCCTGGATCCTGGTTCATCCTGGTCCATCGTGATTCATCCTGGTCCATCGTGATTCATCCTGGTCCATCTTGATTCATCCTGGTCCATCGTGGTTCATCCTGGTCCATCGTGGATAATCCTGGTCCATCCTGGATCCTGGTTCATCCTGGTCCATCGTGATTCATCCTGGTCCATCGTGATTCATCCTGGTCCATCGTGGTTCATCCTGGTCCATCGTGGATAATCCTGGTCCATCCTGGATCCTGGTTCATCCTGGTCCACAGCAGAGACCAGCTGGGACCAGAAAACCCCTCAGGACAGATGTGGAGCAGATGTGCTTCCACAGCTGGAGATCAGAAAGAATTGCTTTTCTGTGATTTAATACAAAATATTACATTATTATAAAACATTAAATAATGAAACATTATCTAATAATAGAAAAGATATCTACTTGTTTTAATTGCAGTCATTTATAAAAATCGTTACTTTTTGACATTAAATTACACCTTTCTTTCCTATAATCAAGAGTCTTTCAGTAAAATCATAGATTAGCACAACTTTTATTGTAAAAAACAAGTGTTGTAAAAAAAAATTCACATTTTACAACATTGTGATTAGAAAAAAATTAAAACTGTTGCAGAATTGTGAATTTTAAATAACTGCAACCGTATTTCTTATAATCGTTATGATTTCATAATGTGGAAAAATCAGGGAGTCACAGCAGCAGCAGCGCCCCCCTCAGGTGACAGGAACTTCCTCCAGCTGCTCCTCAGTGGAGGCCATGTCCTTCTCCCTCTATCATGGGAATCAATAAAATGTTCATGGTCATATTGGTGACTGCGAGGTGTCCTGGTCCTGTGGCTGTCAAAAGAACCCTCGCCCAAGTCATCATACCTCCACTGCCGTGCTTGACAGTGGGTAGGAGGCTTTCCCTGCTGAAAAGCTTGTTTTGTTTTTCTAAGGCCAGACGACTCGGAGACTCTGGACTCATCTGTCCAGAGGGACGTCTTTCCAGAAGTCTGCTGGTTTGTTCAGATGCAGTTTCGTGATCCTCAGTCGTTCTTTTTATGTTTCTCTTTCGACAGAAGACGTTTCCTCCTGGAAACCCTTCCAGCTGTGCTGCCGTGGCCCGTGGACTCTGATATGCAGCTCGTTTGTCTGTTCTGTCATTCTCTCGACGCTACTTGGTCTGATCTTGGGGTTAATGTGCTGGGATGTCCTCTCCGGGGATAACTGCCAGCTGCCTTGATGGTTTCTTACTTGTAAATAATCTGAACTACTGATTGTTTGTTAATGGTTTTATAACATTTCCTCTAAGGCTACTGCTTATGTTTTTCCCTGTTAGCACCGTGTTAATAAAACACGTAACATCTGTGTTTTTTTTTAGAGCACCTGGACTGAGGTTTCTGTTTGTTCCAGGGTAGAAGCTCCTCCATCACCAACAGTGGCCGCAGGTCGCCCTCTGGTGGTGGAGGCTGGGAGGTGCAGGGACCGCAGTCTCTCCACTTCTCTGCGTCCAGGGCGCAGCGTCCGCTCACGAGAGCCTTATTAACCGGCCTCGGATGTCCGAGGGTTGGCGCACATGCTGCCGCTGGACTCCGTCCGGACCTTGACCCTGAGCCGGTTCCGCTGCAGGTAAGTCAGCACCCCTGTTAGCCGTTAGCCCCGTGAGCCGCTCCAACCAGGCTGAAGCCGTCTGTGTGAATGAGGACAACCGGTCCGCCAGCACAGAACAGCGGCGTCACGGGGACGTTTAACATCTATGGACCGACACCAGCACTGGGGCGGAGCTGATGCTGAATACAGATTCACGGCCTGAAGTTATACAGGCGTTGGTGGTATAGTGGTTAGCATAGCTGCCTTCCAAGCAGTTGACCCGGGTTCGATTCCCGGCCAACGCAGAAACTTTTTCACACCGAACAGGGGTTCGTTCTATCTGCAAAATAAAGTAGTTGAACAATTTTATGTATTTACGTTTTTAACAAAATGGACTTAACACATCTAGATACGTTTGAATCTTAAAGGACTCATCCGGACTTTTCTGTAGATCTGGCTCCTTTACCCATGATGCAACAGGGCGACTGTAAACTGGGACACATCGGGGCCAGAAATCACCAGTTTCATCAGAATACCATCTGAAATGGATGATTAGATGTAGATATTTCAATATCACCAGGTCTACGACTGATTCCTCCGACCAGGTGGAGAGATGATGAGCGACACTATTATCACTGTCAGTTAGACTTCACAGCGTCAACTCCTCTACGGACCTCTGCCCTCACCTGCAGACTTTTAAAACAAGGACATTTCATATTTTTAAGGTCCAGGACATTGTGACTGAGCGGGGCCACCTGAGCAGACATGGGGAGGTACTTCCACAGCGAGGTGGACATCCAGAGTCCCTGGCATCAAGTCCTGTCGGCCTTCTGGCAGCGCTACCCGAACCCGTACAGGTAACCAGACTGGACCGCCATCTCCTCCAGTAAAATAACTTTATTCAGCATGTTTCCAGAACCTTCTCGCTACGGTGATGAGACCGTCGTTGATGCGGTGGATGTCCAACCCTGTCTATCTTCTAGCTCTCACGTCCTCACCGAGGATGTCCTCTACCGTGAGGTCACACCCAGCAACCACCTGCTGTCCCGGCGACTGCTGACCAAGACCAACCGGCTGCCGGGCTGGGCGGAGCGCATCTTCCCCGCCCACATGGCCCGAGCAGTCTACGTCCTGGAGGACTCCATCGTGGACCCGCAGACAAAGACGCTCATCACCAAGACCTGGAACCTGAACCACAACACCCTGATGGTGAGGCTTGGACACGACTGTCCTCCACGTGAGGGACATTTCTGACGTGGGTCTCTGCCTCAGATGGTGGTGGAGCGCTGCATGTTCGAGGAGGACCGCGGGCGGCCGTCCTGGACCAGACTGAGGAGGGAGGCCTGGATCTCCTCGGCCGTCTACGGCCTGGCCCGGCCCATACAGGTAACTGAGCTGCAGGAGGATGGGTCTCAGCTGCAGGTCTATGGAGCCCCTGTTTGGGTCATAATTCAATGAATAAATTAGTCTATTATTCTGAAATACAGGCGTTTATTATTATGAAATACGTATTCATTATTATGAAATATATGTGTATTATTATGAAAATTTCCCATTATTATGAAAAAATTAAAAATTATGAAATATTTTTTATTATTATTATTCAATCCTTAGTTTAATGCATAATAGTTTATTTCAGAATGGCTTTTTTATCCTAAGAATTAGTTTTTATATAATTGCTTTCTTTTTCATAAGAATGAGCTTTTACATAATAATGACATTTTGCCACTGGGCGGGGCCAGTGGTTGACCTGGATGCTCATTGGCTGATCCTTCTCCATGCAGTGGACTCGCATCGAGCCTGTTGGCTACCTCTCAGAGTAAGTCAGAAAAGGATCTTCCTCCTGTCGCCATGCCGTCAAAATCAAGTTTTCCCTACATTTCGCGCTACGTTTCTTAGTCGATGTCAACTTTTAACCGTAAACTGAGGTGCATTCTGCCACCCACTGCACCTGGAGTAGGGATGGAACGGTTACCGATATTACGGTAAAGCACAGTAAAGTTTTACGCGATAATAATTACCATTTCTGTTTGACTTCATCTCATTATCGCGGTCGATTACCGAGATATGTAATATCAACCTCATTCAAGTCTGCGAGAGACTCGCGACTGTGTCTCGTGTGAATATGTAGCTTGTAACATCGGCATCGTAACATTAGCATGGCGGAAAGTCAAAAAAATGACATCGAAAAATGACCGTAACGATGTTCTTCTGATGCAGTATATTAATATTAATATTAATATATATATTAATTTATTCCATTAACTGATCCGACAACCATAACGCCGGCAGTTAGCGCCACAGCGGTCAAAAACCTTTGATCCTTCCGGGTCAAAACAGCTAACCAATAACAGGCAGCTACCTTTATACCTGACCCTCAGGTAACAACACAGCGACACCCACAGACACACAGAGTGAACTACAATTCAGAACAACATATTTGGCTCCTTTACAACTGTTTCTTTATTTACACATTTATACTTATTTAAGGTTCAGCTTAAAGTCCAAAGTTTTTTTCATTTGAACTTGAACTATAATTTTTGTTCCTGATAATTGTTTGCATATTTTGACCTACTATGGTTGTTAAAGTGTTTGTTTAAATTTGCACCAGACAGATAAGATTTGTTCCTGTTATTTATTTTGTTTATTTAAAACAAAATCTCTTTATGTGCCAGTTGTTTGCCCTTTGAATGTGAAAGTTTCATTTTGATAAGATTTTGGCTTCTGATGTTTTAATATGACAAGAAAATCGCAAGATTTTGTGGAATTATTAAAATGTATGTTTTTTAGACATTTGTACAGCAATTAAGAATATCGTGATAATATCGTAAACCGTGATAATTTGGTCACTATAATCAAGATATCAAATTTTCTATATCATTACATCCCTGTTCTGGAGTATATACATTACACCTCTCGCCCACTATCGATATTCATCAATCAATATTCAGGCATATTGCTTATGCCTGAATGAAAGAGCAGCCAATCACATAAATGGCTCCGCCCTCTCTGCTGTGATTGACACACAAATCATTCTTATGAAAAACTGAACCATTATAATAATGGGAAATATTTCATAATAATAATAATAAACAGCTGTATTTCATAATAATAGACTAATTTATTCATTGAATTATGACCCAAACGGGGCTCCATACAGCTCCTCCTCTCTGACGTCTGTCTGCTTCCAGGAGTTTGGCGTCGCTCGCTTCAGGAGCAACCAGGACCGAGCGGTGAGGGGGCTGGAGTCGGCTCTGTCCAGGATCCAGAGTGAGACACTTTCACAGCCTCAACACACCAGCTGTTTGAATCCAGCTGCTTTGGTGTGAAAGTGTCAGAAATACCATCTAACTAGGATGGAACACACACACAAACCGATACCCAGTACCGGTACTGGACAAAGATTCACGAACAGGCTGATGGGTTGTTTTGATTTTACACAAATAATAAAGAGGGAAACACGTCTTTAACTGGACTAGTCTAAATGTATTGTGTCCAGACCAGTAGAACCACTAACAGAAACAAAAAGAAATTCATTATTTTAAAGCTCATTTTATCAACCAAACTAACTCGTTTGTTTTGCTCCCGGCAGCTGAGGTTCCTCCTCATCTCCACGGCGACCAGGGGGAGGTGTCAGAGAAACACACGCCCCTCCCACCACAGGCCCCGCCCAACCCAGAAACCCAGCCAGTTTGTCTGAGCCTCATCTGGTTTTTTCAGAGCAGGAATCCCGCCCAGCGAATCGGAGCTGGAGGGGGCGGGGCTTCAGGTCAGCCTCAGCTGTGATAGGCTCCCTCCTGATGCCAGTCATCAGACATCAGAGTGGACCGAAGCAGAAAAACAAGTCGTTCTCTTGTAAGAAGAATCACACAGGACTCAGGTTTTGTTAAATGTTTTCTTTATTGAAAAACCATCAGGTGGTTTAATCAGAGCAGGAAGGAGCTGTTCTGTTTTTCTGTGTGACTGAGTAGATGTAAAGATAGAAGTCATTTATTTAAACAAAGAGCTCACATCTATCCAAGGCCGGACTGGTAATCTGTGGATTCTGGAAAAATCCAGAATGGCCGTCCGGTCTACGGCCGTCGGCCCTGTTCAATAACCAAGATTTTCAGTCTATAAACTAACAGCAGGGGGCGCTAAGACGATCATTTATCATTTACAGGCCTAACAACCAACAAAGTAGACTAACGTTAGCGTCTGTCAACAGAAAGATGGAAGCAGAAAACGCAAGGAGAAAGATGGATGGAAAAAATTAAAACTAAAGAAGGACAAGTAAGTTTGAGGAAGAGAAGTGTTTCCCATTTAGTCACTATTTATCTTTGTCTTCTCTTTCGTGGTGCGTCGTGGGTCAACGTCTGTGGAAGAAGCTACAAATGTTGTTTGAAGGATGATTGGTTGACTGGTTCCCTAACTAATCACAGCAGCACTGCATGATTGAATTTAATTTATAAATCAGTAGAATGACGGGGTCCTACAGCAGTATTTACTAGATAGTCTAGAGGTTTGTGGGTTCAATTTCCAGTGTTGTAATATGTTGTTGTGTCCCTTTTTAGTCATTTCTTTCTCTCTATCCAGTAAAGGCCACTAGAAAATCTTTTAAAAAGATGCTGATATGACACATAAACCATAACCAGCTAACTACTGCTGACCAGATGGTGACTAACCTCCTCTGTTGGGTTTATAGGTTAGTAAATCTGATTCTGATGGAGTCAGAGCCTCAGCAGCCATGAATCTCACCACAGGTCACTGGTTATGAGGAATTATTTGTGTTTACAGATCAGAAAATCTTCATTTCAAAACAGAAAAGGAATATTTTAAATAAATGTATGGTTTATAAAGCTACTTTGTCATCTTTGACTATCTTTGAGTATTTTTGCAGTATCAACAAGAGGCCAGTAGGGGGTCCTCTTTTGGGGTTTTTGGGTCACCCTAACATAATATTAAAACTATAAAATGTGTCAAACAGGTTAATTTTGACACAGAATAGACCTAAAAGGCTAAAAATGTAATGTGAGTTAGGAAAACCAAATCTGTTTTATTCTTGTTTGTAGTCTAGATATCAAATAATATGTTTATCCAAAGCGTTTTAGAGGTATAAGTACAGATTTAATGGCTGTCAATCCTAGTAATGCAAATAAACAAATGTTAATCAAGCATACGTGATACAGATATAGATCATTTTTTCTGTTTAAAATGCTTAGCATATAAGTAACTGTAAAATAGCAGAATAAAAGACAATGTTTATGTTTATTTTTGTTTTTGGAGATGCAAGTGATGTTTAGTTGTTCTTTAATATTAGTGTTCTTGAATAAACAATCATAAATAGTTCGTATGTTATGAACAATGACAATATATCACGATAGCACCCCCCCCCCTCCCCCCCTCGTTTATTGATGGGCCTACTTGGGGGGGGGAAGTCCAGGGAGGTTTTTTACTCCCAGTCCGTCCCTGCATCTATTTTTTCTCTTTTCTTCTTTGTGGACCCTTTTTTAAAACAGTTTTCTTAAATTTTTAATGGTGATCTGCTCATTCATCACTTCTGATTGTTCTGGTTCATTGTTCTGATTGAACTTTTTTCAAGTTCCATGTAATGTTCTCATGACATCACAGGTTCCTGAAGACTGATTCTGAAGATCCTGAACCTCAGACTGTGTAGCCTCAGACGCTGTAGTTCCTCTACCGACCGCTAGAGGCTGCAGTTCCTCCACCGACCGCTAGAGGCTGCAGCTACTCCACTGACCACTAGAGGCTGCAGTTCCTCTACCGACCACTAGAGGCTGCAGCTACTCCACCAACCGCTAGAGGCTGCAGTTCCTCTACCGACTGCTAGAGGCTGCAGCTACTCCACCGACCGCTAGAGGCTGCAGCTACTCCACCGACCGCTAGAGGCTGCAGTTCCTCCACCGACCGCTAGAGGCTGCAGCTACTCCACTGACCACTAGAGGCTGCAGTTCCTCTACCGACCACTAGAGGCTGCAGCTACTCCACCAACCGCTAGAGGCTGCAGTTCCTCTACCGACTGCTAGAGGCTGCAGCTACTCCACCGACCGCTAGAGGCTGCAGTTCCTCTACCGACCGCTAGAGGCTGCAGCTACTCCACCAACCGCTAGAGGCTGCAGCTACTCCACCGACCGCTAGAGGCTGCAGCTACTCCACCGACCGCTAGAGGCTGCAGTTCCTCTACCGACCGCTAGAGGCTGGAGCTCCTCGACCGACCACACTATTTCACATCCATTCATTGGTCCATTTCCACTGGAAGGGGTCCGGGGTAGTCCATTACCAGGGGTGGTGGCATAAAAAAGAATTCAGAAACTTTATGAGGCCAAAACGCATACCTGTGGTGGAGCAGGTACTCAGAGAAGCCCTGAAAACTGCTGTATGGGTGGTGGTGCTGACCCGCTGACTGGGTCTGCTGCAGGAAACACCTCATGTTCCCCAATATCCCTTACAGCACAGGTCTCAAACTGATCCGTTAAAGGGCTGTGTGGCTGCAGGTTTCTGTTCCCACCAGCAGAAACACAGCTGACTGGTTTTAGTCAATCAACTGGTTGTCTTCATTAAAGGTCTGAACCAGTTCTGTTGGTTGAATGAAACCAGTCAGGCAGTGGCGGCTGGCCCATAGGGGGCGCTGGGGCGCCGCCCCACCAGCTGTGGAGGGGAAAAATATTTATTCTATTTTATTTATTTATTTTTTTTTGATCAGCATCAGATTAATTAATAGTATGTGTGTGCCTACATGCGATTTAAATAATTTAAACAACATTTCCACCAACTGACACTCATTAAACAGTGAATTTCCACCGACCTACAGTGCATCATTCTCTCACAGGGCGCTCGGCAAAGCGCCCCTGACCTGCAGCTAAATAGCCAATCCAGTTATGGTTGCTAGGGAAAAGTGATTGATAATTGGCCTATCAACATCACCAAATTTAATGCCGATGGGGCGCTGGAAATGTCGCCCCAACAGCTACGTAAAATGCGTGAAGGTTTATGAGCTAGAGCTACGTGAAGGGCCAGCGGTAGTTTTATTTCGTAGAGCGACTCCCAGACTCTGTCCTACGTCGGGAGAAAAAAATACGGCGACGAGGAAGAGAGATGGCGATACTGGAGTTCAAGAGCAGCTTCCACCTATTTCGGTGAAATCATTATTAATGTTTCCTTTTGTGAGACGGACGACGGAGAAAAAACTTCTGGTTAAGGAGCTGGGACCCGACAAGCCTGAAATTAACATTTTCCAGTAAACGAAGGAGAAAGGTAAATCATACAAACTGAGTTTTTGTCAGAGTTGGTTAAACCCTGAGACGTGACTGGCAGGTTGTGGAGCAGCTAATGCACTTTTCTGTTTCCCCTGTATCCTCTTCAGAAGTGACAGATGTGATTGGACTTGGACAAAGACTGGACTAACTGACTTAAAGCACCTCTGAACGGTTCAAGAAACATGAGAGATCCAAAGTTCACATGGAAAACTGTGTAAAGCTAGCTGTGCTCGGAAAGATTAGCATAGCAACGCAGCTAGATGATAGGCACCACATTACTGAAAGAAGGCACAATGAAGAGGTAGATAAAAAACGTAATATTGTGTCCAAGATAATCAATTGTGTTAAATTTTGTGGTGCTTTTGAATAAGCAATGTGGGGACATAATGTCAGCTAGTCCTGGTACTGAGGTACATTGATGGACCCAACAATATACAGGAGCGGTTCTATGGATTCATCAAGCTACCCAACAGCTGTGCAGATTCAACAGCTGGTGTCTTATTGGAGAGGCTGCACAGCATCCTTCCGGAGGGACAATTTACCCCTTGATTGTATAGTATTTGATAGCATAAAGTCTAATATAGCTGTAAATTGTTACTTCTTATTTGAAACTGGAAACTGAAATTAAATTATTATTCTGGACCTGTTGTCATTTTCCGACTGTTCATTTTAATGCTTATGCTAGATTAGGCAGGGAAAAATGTTGGCACACCAGCCTCACCAAGATTTTTTTTCACCAGCCGCCACTGCAGTCAGGTGTGTTTCTGCTGGTTGGAACTAAAACCTGCAGCCAGACGGCCCTTTGTTGGATCAGTTTGACGCCCCTGCCTTACAGTAAACCCTTATTATTCACCAGGGTTACATTCCTTTCTCCCCTTGCGAATCCCAAAAATCAGCAAATTTTTGTTGCAGTTTCAAAAAGGCCGAAACTACGTACTGTATTATCTCTCTTCTCTAATTGTTATTTTAAAATTATTTACCAGTTAGGGTGAATGTGAGTGGGTGTGTTTTTCTGCTAAAAATGTCATAAGAAATTCACAAAATTGCTGGGGATACCACAAATTCAAATACATTATGCAAAAAAAAAAAAAAAAAAGAAAAAACTTTGAGAGCATAAACTGCGAGTATGCAGGACCATGGACGATGAACTGTGAACGGGCAGGGGTGTACTGTACTAACGAGTCGTCTCATTCATCACCACCATTAATTATTATAACAAACAGAAACAGCAACCATCTCAGCTCCTCCAGGGTTTATCACATCATATTAGTCCTGTTTAGATATTTAATTTGTATCAGTGGTCTTCTTTTAGTTTTCTTTATTGGTGGTTTACAAATGATAAAAGTGGTGCACTACCGCCACCAGGTGGTCTGGGAGGGTAGTGCGGGTCAGTACAGACATGGCAGCTGAAAGGACTGTTACTGTTCCTGGCCCCTTGTTTTGACCCCGGACCCCTGCTCATGACTGTACGAGGGACAACAGAATCCAGTCTGGTTCCTCCTGCTGAGCAGCCCTCCAGGTTGGCCCCAACCTTTAGAACGGGTCAACTGGAGCCAGCTAACTGGGCCCAGCTAACTGGGGCCAGCTAACTGGGGCAGGCTAACTGGGGCACGGCTAACTGGGCACGGCTAATTGGGGCACGGCTAACTGGGGCCAGCTAACTGGGCACGGCTAAGTGGGGCACGGCTAACTGGGCACGGCTAACTGGGGCACGGCTAACTGGGGTCAGCTAACTGGGCACGGCTAACTGTGGTCAGCTAACTGGCGCCAGCTAACTCTGACAATGGATAACTCTGGGTTGGATAGACAACTTCAGGCTCATTTAATGTAAGGTAACGCTAGTTAGCATACCAGTGTCTGGCCCTAGCCCAGTGGGCCCAAATGCTGAGCGCAGACCCGTTAGGGTCCACCAGTGTTGTTTCAGTATCAACATCAGGAATGAGGATGTCTGGACAGATTTGATCAGAATGAATGTAACAGAAGTTAGCTTCATGGATTAGCATGAGCTAGTCAGCCAAGCTAAAATAACTAACCTGTTAATTAAGGTGGACTCATTAAAGCTGTCCCCCTGCTTTCTCAGATCAGCTGTGGTTTTTCTTCAGAGAACCTCTGTGACGTCACACTGGACGTGTCCAGTTCTTCTTCTGCTCTGTTGGGTTAAAACAACACATTTCATGCTGCTGAGACAAAAACTAAAACAGGGTGAGCACCACCACCAGAGTGAAGTTCATATGTTTATTTCCTCTGTAGACTGGATGTCTTTGACTCCAGCAGACGTTCTGCACCAAACAAACGTTTACATGATGACGTTCCAGTGACAGTCTGGTGATACTTCATCAGGACGAGTGAGATCCAATAAAAGCATGCATAAATAAAAAAACAAGTGTTCTTCTGAAGGGAGAACATGATCCAGATCATAAATACTGACAGATACTAGAGTAACTCTGAACAAACACGGCAGATAGCAGCATCTTCACATTCATCTAAAGTCTTCAAGAGCCAGAACTTTAAAACTAAGAACCAAAGTCATCAGGTTTTAGCTCCCAGTTTTAGCTGAGGAGGTTCCTACAGTCATTTCAGGAAGTAGTCATGTCCGTTTTAATGAGAAATGTTAAGTTTCCAGTGAGTGACATTCAAGTTTCCAGTCACATCTGAGATGTTCCTCCATGGTACTACAGGAACCCAGCAGGGACAAGGCAGGCCGGCTGAAAGTGGACTTTTTTTTTTTTTTTTTAAATGACCCTAAACATGGCAAGGTAAAGAGTTTTTGAGTTGACACATAAAGGTAAACTCAAACGTGGTCAAAGGCGGACAGCCTGGACCCTGGGGTCAACTAAAGGCTACGGATCAGCTCATTCTCCTTTCTGGGCCCTCTCTCATTTTCTCTTCATTACGTTATTACTTTCTCTAATTTATTAGATGCCTCTGCTTTGATGGCTGCTGAGGCTCGTTGTTGATATGCAACATCGTCCTGAGTGGAGCCTGGATGGTGCTCATCACAGCACAGAGTAAGTAGAGGACTGAAGCTACACGAGTTACAGGAGTTTTTGAGCTGTGATCAAAGAAAGACGATTCTTTTGGTTACTGATCAACATGAACAGGGATGAAGATTCACCTACATGTTAAACAAGGAAAAGGTTAAGAGGTCACATGACCGTTGTACATCAGAGGAGGGATCATCAAGGGGTTAAAGGTCAGCCGCTGACATTGTAGTTGGGCCTGAAGGGAACATGATGTTTTAGTTCATCGCTGAAGCTTCACAGTGAAAAACAAAAGCTAATTGTTCACCACACATACAAATGTTTCTGTGAAGAACGTGATCGACAGTTCCGATCGTAAACCACCATGTTCCAGGGGAACATGGTGGTTCACCTGCAGAGAATCAGAATCAGAAGCTTTATTGTCATTGCGCCAGCGTCCCAGCACAACGAAATGATATCCAGTGCATCATCCAAGAAAACATACAGAAAAACAAAACATATAGGACAGGGGTCGACAATGCCCGGGGCTGCAGCTACGTAGCAGATTTGCCTACTTATTCGATGAAAATGAGATCACATGGGGAGGGTAAAAGAAAAGTATCTCTCACATGTCCTTCACAGGACACGTTGTGAGATGAAAAAAAAACACCTCAGCACATATAAGTAAGCATGGACAAACTTAAAACTAAGACATAGAAGTGGGGCTCCTGACCCAGTTCAGTCCAGGGCATTCATCCACAGGTGCTGTTTGGAAAGGGGAAGGGTGGGGGAAGAGCATCAGAACAGCATAACATACAGGAGAGTTTAGATAGAAGCAGCTTTCCAAGGCCAGCTTCACTTCAGGGGAGCCAGATTCAGATAAGAGAAGATTGTTAAGTCAGGCTGACATGTGATTTCATCTGCCTTGAGTCCTTGCTGGTTTCATCTCGGTGGGAATCAATCCAGATTGCCAAATTCCAGGTCAATTCTCCCTGAGCAGCGCACGTAGTTTCCCCAAGTTTGAATCAATTTTGCCAATGATTCATGCGATTCATGCTCTGAATCACATCCAGTTTCCGATTCAGCTCACCAAGAGTAACAGTCTGAGTGTTCACAGCGCGGCTCACCCCCCCCCACACACACACACACGGCAGGCAGGTTGGTGTCCAGAATAGCAGCTGCCGTGCGATTAATTTTTCGATACAGCAGGTATCTGCTGACTCCAAACAGCAGAGATCCCATGATCATAAATCCAAATAGGTAGACATCTTCAGCGTCCTCGATGAACAGAGGAGCCAGACATTCCAGTCTAAATTTACCCCATGAATCTTGGATGTATCCAGCAGCCAGTGCTCCCTCTGGACAGGAGGGCTCTCCTCTGCCCTCCCTTCTCATCGAGAAAATTTGATCAATTGCATTGAGAGACCAGCTGACCAGATCCATGGTTAGAGATTTAGATATTGTGCCGAGTGACGCTCCAAAAAGCACAAACAAGACAAACGCAGCAGCAGGGACAGATAGAGAGGAGCTCGAGAAAAAGCGTCCGCCTCCGCCGAGAGCAGGAAGTAGTAAGTCGTTGGAGAGCATCGGTGAGGAGAAACTACAGTATAGTACTTCCAGCAGCCTCACCCTCCAAACCTCTTACTGGCTGCAGGGGCGCCGCTAGGGATTTTGGGCCCCATGAAAAGAATCTTTACCGGGCCCAACACAGCGGCGAAATTTGTTGATGCTATTTTTGATCATCATTAGGGGCCTCTCTGGGCCCCCCTCAATCATGGGCCCCTATAATCCGTATCCTTTACCCCCCCTTTTCGGCGCCCCAGACTGGCTGCATACCACTTCGCTCTGGCAATCACGTCGTTCGAGAAGTCCTTCGTCGGCGTCACACTGTCCAAGTCATCGGTAAACTCCAGAGGAACCCTCTCCATGCCTGAGATGTAGGCGACCAGCGCTCCTGGAACAGACGCAACGGTTCCACTTCACATGAGGGTTCACTTTTTATCAGCAACATTTAGCAACAGTGAGAAACGACGGAGGCCACTGGCACCTTTGAGACGCTGCTGTGGGGTCCAGCTGGTCCTCTGGTTGCTCACATTCTTGATGAGGTGGATCAGGTAGGTGGTTCCATCTTTGATATGGTCCAAGGTGGACATGGGGAGGTTCACCACATGGTAGTTCCTACTGATCTGTAATGAAAGGACACAACATCAGCAGGAAATGTTTTCAGTTCAGTTTTAAAGTTGGAGGTGGTGTCAGCCCCCTCAAACCAAGCTGGTTCCATAATAAAGGTGTCTGGTAGCAGAAGGCCTCCAGATCTACTTCTGGATCTTCTAGGAACTACAAGTAAACCTGCACTCTGAGAGCAGAGACTCTATGAGGAGCACCAGGAGTTACCAGGTCTGCTAGATAACCGGGAGCATCAGGAGTCATCAGGTCTGCTAGATAACCAGGAGCATCAGGAGTTACCAGGTCTGCTAGATAACCGGGAGCACCAGGAGTCATCAGGTCTGATAGATAACCAGGCGCATCAGGAGTCATCAGGTCTGCTAGATAACCAGGAACATCAGGAGTCATCAGGTCTGATAGATAACCGGGAGCATCAGGAGTTATCAGGTCTGCTAGATAACCAGGAGCATCAGGAGTTACCAGGTCTGATAGATAACTGGGAGCATCAGGAGTTATCGGGTCTGATAGATAACCAGGAGCATCAGGAGTCATCAGGTCTGATAGATAACCAGGAGCATCAGGAGTCATCAGGTCTGCTAGATAACCAGGAGCATCAGGAGTCATCAGGTCTGATAGATAACCAGGCGCATCAGGAGTCATCAGGTCTGCTAGATAACCAGGAGCATCAGGAGTCATCAGGTCTGATAGATAACCAGGAGCATCAGGAGTCATCAGGTCTGCTAGATAACCAGGAGCATCAGGAGTCATCAGGTCTGCTAGATAACCAGGAGCATCAGGAGTCATCGGGTCTGATAGATAACCAGGAGCATCAGGAGTGATCGGGTCTGCTAGATAACCAGGAGCATCAGGAGTTACCGGGTCTGATAGATAACCAGGAGCATTAGGAGTTACCGGGTCTGCTAGATAACAAGGAGCATCAGGAGTTATCGGGTCTGATAGATAACCAGGAGCATCAGGAGTTATCGGGTCTGCTAGATAACCAGGAGCATCAGGAGTTATCGGGTCTGCTAGATAACCAGGAGCATCAGGAGTTATCAGGTCTGCTAGATAACCAGGAGCATCAGGAGTGATCGGGTCTGCTAGATAACCAGGAGCATCAGGAGTTACTGGGTCTGCTAGATAACCAGGAGCATCAGGAGTCATCGGGTCTGCTAGATAACCAGGAGCGTCAGGAGTCATCGGGTCTGCTAGATAACCAGGAGCATCAGGAGTCATCAGGTCTGCTAGATAACCAGGAGCATCAGGAGTTATCGGGTCTGCTAGATAACCAGGAGCGTCAGGAGTCATCGGGTCTGATAGATAACCAGGAGCATCAGGAGTCATCAGGTCTGATAGATAACCAGGAGCATCAGGAGTCATCAGGTCTGCTAGATAACCAGGAGCATCAGGAGTCATCAGGTCTGCTAGATAACCAGGAGCATCAGGAGTTATCGGGTCTGCTAGATAACCAGGAGCATCAGGAGTTACTGGGTCTGCTAGATAACCAGGAGCATCAGGAGTCATCAGGTCTGCTAGATAACCAGGAGCATCAGGAGTTATCGGGTCTGCTAGATAACCAGGAGCATCAGGAGTAGGGATGGGAATTGATAAGATTTTCACGATTCCGATTCCCTTATCAATTCTGTTAAACGATTCGATTCCTTATCGATTCTCTTATCGATTCTGTGAAACGATTCGATTCCTTATCAATTCTCTTATCGATTCTCTTATCGATTCCAATTTGGGGAATAAGGAGAACAAACAGTTTGATGATGAGCATCAACTTTGTTTAATTAACTATCACACGGCCTTACAAACTCAACAAGGTCAAGATGTCCACAACAAATGTGCAACTGGAGTAACATTTGTCTTTGTTTAAATAAAAAATGAATATAAGAAACAAACTTAAAAACACTAGATGAGTTGTTTTAAAATACAAGAAAATTTACGTTTGTTGTGACAGTTACTTATTAATCTCTAATAACCAATAATGTCTAATAACAGGTGATGTGATAACTAATTAGAGTAAGCCATGGATCTTGCTGAAAATAAATGTGTGTGTGTGTGTACTTAAAATAGTAGTAGGGAAAATTAACAGTTCTTTTGCAGAAAGATGAGCATATCTGCTTTTTCTGGAAGGATACGGGATCTTTCGGGGCTTATGGTGTCTCCAGCCGTGGAGAACACCCTCTCAGATGGGGTGGAGGAAGCCTGCACACAGAGGTAGTTTTCAGCCAGTCCAGATAGCAAGGGCAGCGTATCCTTCTTGTTCCACCACCACCGTGTGGCACTATCCCTGCAGGGGATGGAGGGCAGGCTTTTGTACAGCTGGATTTCCTGATCTACCCTCTGGGCTGGGGAAAGACAGGGCTGTGATTCACAAAGTGACTGCAGCTCGTTGTCGTCCTCCTCGAATAGTTCTTCCAAGGCTGTCTTTCTTGATGGTGGTGGCAGTGCCTGAATATAAATGAGCATGAAGTAAAATAATAATGAATAATAATATAATTATAAATAACTCAATAATCATGACAAAACAGAATCCAGTCATTACAAATAAATGAGCCAACTTACATAGTCCTCCTCTACTTCTTCCTCCACCTCCCCATCTTCGCAGCCTTCCCTCTGTGTCTCTCCTTCCTCAGGGAGCTTGAGAAGTGATGTAAACACATCAATAAATTTTAACACAGAGCTGTAGGATGTCTCACTCACAATGGAATCAAATGCAATCAAGACAAACAGAATTGAAACAGAAATTAATTAAAATACCTCATCTGTTGCTGCCACTGTATTTGCTTTGATTGCAGCTTCCCTGATCCTGTCCCAGACTTCATCACTTTTCACTTTATATTTAAATCTGGGATCCAGAATGGTGGCTTCCTCCAGGAATCTCTGAATATCAGCTCCCTTCAATTCCAAAAAGGAGGACAGGATGGTATTAGACTAATGGCCAAAAAGCACTTACTTTATGTTTGTTGTACTTTATGTTTACTACTACTGTTCTCTCATTTCACCCTCAAATGGATAATGTCACATGGAAGGTCACATTACTTTTTTGACATTATACATTTAGTATGGGATTATGCAAATTAGCTTAAAGTGTCAAAATAAGATTAAATGTAGCTGTGCTTACCTGGTAGCGTTTGGAGAGATCATTCCAAATATTCTCTTTGATGCTCCTTGTGAAAGCAGAGTCACCTTCCTGCAGTGTACTGTTGCTCCAGCTTCTGCAAGATGGGCAAAATCTCACCGCAGGTTGGACTTTTCTCGCTGGAGACAGCCAGTGTGGAGGTGTAATGCTTCCGCATGAGCTGCACAAACGCCTCTCTGCTTTCCTAAGTCCTCATTGCCGATTTTGGCCAACCTAGAAAATTAAATAAAAACAGAAAAAAGATGTTAGCATAAATAAACAACAACAAAACCAGTTTAAAACAAGTTTAAGATATATTATAATTGAAATATACATTACCTGTCCTTCTCCATGGGCTTTCTTATGCGTGGGTCTATGGCTGCAGCCTGGAGAGCTGGGAACTGCTCACAGAATCTCTCCATCATCAAATAGAGGGAGTTCCACCTAGTTCTGACATCGAGGAGGAGCATGTGCTTTGGCAGCTCTGAGGGTTAACAACATATACACAATGTAAATATGTATTATCTAATGATTTGTGGTAGACATACCTATACATCTATATTTAGAGTATCTTACTGAGCAACTCTTGTTTCTCTTTCAGAACAACTTTTGCCACGTGTGACCTCTTCATCCAAACTATCACTGCTCGAACTCGTGCTGCCCAATTTGAAATTGTGGTACAATTGTAAAGCTTCTGCGCTCCCAGATTGAGCGTATGGGCAAAGCATGGAAATTTCAGGATGTTCAGCTGTTTGATGGCTACATCCATGTTGGCTGCATTGTCCACAGTTGCTGCCACAACCTTTTCCCGTATGCCATATTCCTCCAGGATGTCATCAATCTCCTCTGCTACGGCTGAGCCTGTCTGAGCTTGGTACACAGCTTTGGTTTTTAGGACCTTTTCCTTTGCCTGGCCATTGCTCACATAGTGTAGAGTAACTGTGAGATAATGATCCTGACTAAAACTTGTCCATCCATCAGCTGTGATAGCTGCCTTCGACACAGTTTTCAGCTCAGAGATCAGATTTCCCTTTTCAACATCATACCAAGCAGGGATCAAGTGGTTACTTAGGCTTTCTCGGCTTGGGGCTTTGTATTTTGGGTTGAGAACCTTAGTCATTTCCCTAGAAAATACATGAGAATGAATGAATGAATGATTGATATGTTTAATGTAGAGAAAATATTTTATTTAACAATCTGACAACAGCCTCACATTCACCTACCTACCGAAATTCAGGGGCCTCTACTGTAGAAAATGAAGTGCAAACCCTTAACATGAATTTGGTAAGTGCCGGTGACATTCGTCTACCTTCGCCTGGGACATTCTATTTCTGCTTGCCTCGGAGAAAACAGAAGGCACTGAACGGGAGCTGCCAGCCTCTGAGCCAGTCAAGCTACCCGTCTCGTCACGGTCATCTAAATCTAATGGAAAAGGCATTCGTTAATGAAAAAGCATTACTGTACAATTTCGGAAAATAAACTTATCTCCCCCTGATCTAAATAAACGAGCGTCACCTTTCTCTCACTCCCTGAACTGCTGAGCAACTTCGTAGCATGTTCGTTGCAGCCATTGCAATAGCTAGAATAATGTAAGAATTCCAGCTACTAGTAGCTCTACTTAAACATGCTAGCATGAAGGGCTGGATGAACGAAAGGCATACTCCTTAATAACCCCAAAGAGAGGTATGAAACCGGTTTATTTCCAGAAAGGCATATGATTTACTTGGACCAACATTAAGCACAGCCAGTGATATAAAACTAGCTACTTACCGCCAGAGTTGCCTTCCATGCTGGTCGTAGCATTAGCTTCTGTCCGGAAGGCATCAAAAACACGGCATTCGTTAAAATTTATGCCATGTTTGTGTGCGCAGGTGTTTCTGCATGTTAGATGTATTTCCTCCTCCCGCTGCTGTAATTCCCACTTTGCAATGATTGCAAATCGGCTTGTTGACATCTTTCTCTTCCTTAAAATGAAGCCAAACTTTCGATCGCTTCGCTCGATGGGGCGCCATCTCTTCTGTTTTGCTTTTCTAGACTTACACCTGGTCACGTCGTACTTGCTTACTGAATGCCGTGTGCGTAACTTGCGTAAAAAACGTGACGCAAGTCGTGCTGCCCAGAGCCCGAGGCTCTGGTGCCATCTCTTCTTTTGCTTTTCTAGACTTACACCTGGTCACGTCGTACTTGCTTACTGAATGCCGTGTGCGTAACTTGCGTAAAAAACGTGACGTAAGTCGTGCTGCCCAGAGCCCGAGGCTCTGGTGCTGCCTGGAATCGATAAGAGAATCGTTAAGCGAGCTCCCAAACGGTGCCATGGAATTGGACCACACGGAACCGGTTCTGAACAGGAACCGGTTTTCGATTCCCATCCCTAATCAGGAGTTACCGGGTCTGATAGATAACCAGGAGCATCAGGAGTTACCGGGTCTGATAGATAACCAGGAGCATCAGGAGTTACCGGGTCTGATAGATAACCAGGAGGATTAGGAGTGACCAGGTCTGCTAGATAACCAGGAGCATTAGGAGTTATCGGGTCTGATAGATAACCAGGAGCATCAGGAGTTATCGGGTCTGATAGATAACCAGGAGCATTAGGAGTTATCAGGTCTGCTAGATAACCAGGAGCATCAGGAGTTACCAGGTCTGCTAGATAACCAGGAGCATTAGGAGTTATCGGGTCTGATAGATAACCAGATGATCAGGTTCTAGACCGTAGACCAGGACCAGATCCAGGGTGATCAGGTTCTAGACCGTAGACCAGGAGCAGATCCAGAATGTTCAGGTTGTAGACCGTAGACCAGGAGCAGATCCAGGATGATCAGGTTCTAGACCGTAGACCAGGACCAGATCCAGGGTGATCAGGTTCTAGACAGTAGACCGGGACCAGATCCAGATGATCAGGTTCTAGACCGCAGACCAGGAGCAGATCCAGGATGATCAGGTTCTAGACCGTAGACCGGGACCAGATCCAGATGATCAGGTTCTAGACAGCAGACCGGGACCAGATCCAGATGATCAGGTTCTAGACCGTAGACCAGGAGCAGATCCAGGATGATCAGGTTCTAGACAGTAGACCAGGAGCAGATCCAGGATGATCAGGTTCTCGACCGTAGACCAGGGCCATATCCAGATGATCAGGTTCTAGACCGTAGACCTGAACCAGATCCAGATGATCAGGTTCTAGATTATAGACCTGGACCAGATCCAGGATGATCAGGTTCTAGACCGTAGACCGGGACCAGATTGAGGATGATCAAGTTCTAGACCGTAGACCGGGACCAGATTCAGGATAATTAAGTTCTAAACCGTAGACCTGGACCAGATTCAGGATAATCAAGTTCTAGACCGTAGACCTGGACCAGATCCAGGATGATCAAGTTCTAGACCGTAGAGTGGGACCAGATCCAGATGATCAGGTTCTAGACAGCAGACCAGGACCAGATCCAGGATGATCAAGTTCTAGACTGTAGACCGGGACCAGATCCAGATGATCAGGTTTAGAGTGTAGACCAGGACCAGATCCAGGATGATCAGGTTCTAGACCGTAGAACAGGACCAGATCCAGATGATCAGGTTCTAGACAGTAGACCAGGACCAGATCCAGATGATCAGGTTCTAGAGTGTAGACCAGGACCAGATCCAGATGATCAGGTTCTAGACCGTAGAACAGGACCAGATCCAGATGATCAGGTTCTAGACAGTAGACCAGGACCAGATCCAGATGATCAGGTTCTAGAGTGTAGACCAGGACCAGATCCAGATGATCAGGTCCTAGACAGTAGACCAGGACCAGATCCAGGATGATCAGGTTCTAGACCGTAGACCAGGACCAGATCCAGGATGATCAAGTTCTAGACTGTAGACCGGGACCAGATCCAGATGATCAGGTTCTAGAGTGTAGACCAGGAGCAGATCCAGATGATCAGGTTCTAGACCGTAGACCAGGACCAGATCCAGGATGATCAGGTTCTAGACCGTAGAACAGGACCAGATCCAGATGATCAGGTTCTAGACAGTAGACCAGGACCAGATCCAGATGATCAGGTTCTAGAGTGTAGACCAGGACCAGATCTAGATGATCAGGTTCTAGACTGTAGAACAGGACCAGATCCAGATGATCAGGTTTAGACTAGGATAGACCAGGAACCAGATCAGGATCCAGGACCAGATCCAGGATGATCAGTTATGACAGGTAGACCGGGACCAGGATCCAGATGATCAGGTAGATTAGATCCGAGCAGGACTAGACAGTGCAGGTAGATCCAGGTACCAGACAGATCAGGTCAGACAGTACCAGGACTAGATGATCAGGTTAGAGTGTAGACCAGGAGCAGATCCAAATGATAAGTTCTAGACCGTAGACCAGGACTAGATCCAGGATGATCAGGTTCTAGACCGTAGACCAGGACCAGATCCAGGATGATCAGGTTCTAGACAGTAGACCAGGACCAGATCCAGGATGATCAAGTTCTAGACTGTAGACCGGGACCAGATCCAGATGATCAGGTTCTAGAGTGTAGACCAGGAGCAGATCCAGGATGATCAGGTTCTAGACCGTAGACCAGGACCAGATCCAGGATGATCAGGTTCTAGACCGTAGACCAGGACTAGATCCAGGATGATCAGGTTCTAGAATGTAGACCAGGACCAGATCCAGATGATCAGGTCCTAGACAGTAGACCAGGACCAGATCCAGGATGATCAGGTTCTAGAATGTAGACCAGGACCAGATCCAGATAATCAGGTTCTAGACCGTAGACCAGGACTAGATCCAGGATGATCAGGTTCTAGAATGTAGACCAGGACCAGATCCAGATGATCAGGTCCTAGACAGTAGACCAGGACCAGATCCAGGATGATCAGGTTCTAGACCGTAGACCGGGACCAGATCCAGATGATCAGGTTTAGAGTGTAGACCAGGAGCAGATCCAGATGATCAGGTTCTAGACAGTAGACCAGGACTAGATCCAGGATGATCAGGTTCTAGACCGTAGACCAGGACCAGATCCAGGATGATCAGGTTCTAGACAGTAGACCAGGACTAGATCCAGATGATCAGGTTCTAGAGTGTAGACCAGGAGCAGATCCAAATGATCAGGTTCTAGACCGTAGACCAGGACTAGATCCAGGATGATCAGGTTCTAGACCGTAGACCAGGACCAGATCCAGGATGATCAGGTTCTAGACAGTAGACCAGGACCAGATCCAGGATGATCAAGTTCTAGACTGTAGACCAGGACCAGATCCAGATGATCAGGTTCTAGAGTGTAGACCAGGAGCAGATCCAGGATGATCAGGTTCTAGACCGTAGACCAGGACCAGATCCAGATAATCAGGTTCTAGACCGTAGACCAGGACTAGATCAGGTGAGATAGACCAGGTTCTAGACCGTACCAGGACTAGATCCAGGATGATCAGGTTCTAGACCTGGACCAGATCTAGATGATCAGGTTCTAGACCGTAGACCAGGACTAGATCCAGGATGATCAGGTTCTAGACAGTAGACCTGGACCAGATCTAGATGATCAGGTTCTAGACCGTAGACCAGGACCAGATCCAGGGTGATTAAAGCATAGACTCATAGAGAAATAAAGGCTAAATTAAGGCTGTCACTGTCAGGCTGCTGAACGGATTATAATCACATTTAGGTTCAGTTTTTCCTTGAAGGCTGCAGGTCTAGGCGGCTGCTGCTCCTCCACCTGGACCCTGATTCAGGGACTATGATCATTAATAAAACCAGACCATGTGGACTCATTTAAACCTGTAGACATGTTTCTGATCAACAGAAGACACCTGACTAACAGAGACTGTTAACACCATGTTAACATTAGCAGCTACATGATCAATGTCTACATTTTTATTGTCCGGGGCAGCAGAGCAGCTGCAGCTCTGCATCCTGACTGGGGGTCGACCAATTAATTTGACGGATATCAGCATCAGCCTTTTTTTAATCCAATGATGATTTAAAACTAGTTATTTTAACTCAGATGCAGCTGCACCTCTGCCTCCATTGTCCCGCCCATGGAGCCATCTGATTGGTTACACAGACCACGCACGGGTAAGAGGCAGAGCCAATCAGAAGTGAAACTGTTGCTGGGTTCTCAAACACAGGGTGAGAAAAGTTTTCTGGTGTGGAGAAGCTCCAAAGGGAGTACAGATGTGTCAATGGTTCGAAAACAAAGAAAACTCCTGAAACTTGAATGAACATCCCAGTACTCTACAGGTCACTGCTGCCATATTTACAGGACTACAAGTCGCTCTTTCTTCAGTAGCTTCCTGGTCCTGAGACTTGTATTTGGAACCGAATCTGAAAACCAGATGTTGGCCCAGAAATGCACCGAGCTGGCAGTCAAAGATAAATGAAAAATGCTCAAAAACCTTCTCCAGCCCAGCTCTGAACTCAGTCTCATCGTTGGTGAAAAACTCCACCTGGTCTGTCACACCGACATCATTTTGAACCTCAGGTTTTCCTGCTGCTGGAACCTCACAGAAGAAGGTGGACCAAGCTGAGGAAACATCTGATTCTGATTGGGTAGTGCCTGAAGCAACGTGTATCTGTGACCTGTCCTCTGATTTTATTGGCTGTGAAGATACCACAGACATGTCAATCATCCAGATTCTTAGAGCCATTCCTGAGCTACGGCCTGGTAGGAGCCCCCACAGCTGCTGTTCCCCACACTGAAGAACCGACCCGAGTCAGTTATCATACCTCTGGCCCGCTGACACCAAAGCTTAGCTCTCCACTTCTGCTGCGTGCCTTTATTCTGGCACCAGCTTTGTTCAAATGCAGCTCATAGATGCTGAGATGGAGCTACATCTGTGGGTAAACCGGTACCGACTGGAACGTAAAGCCTGGATGTGGGTGCAGATATACGGACCTGCATGAGCCCGTAGCAGCTGTTGTCGGATTTCCCGAAGCCGTCAGGTTTCAGGTCTTGTCCGGCCCGAGACTGTTTGGAGATGATGGCGGCGATCAGGGCGGGGTGGACGTGGAGGCTGCAGCAGAGGACAGCAGTCAACAAGCGACGGCTCTCAGAGGAAACTACAACCAGTGATGCTTCCAACTAGGGGTGCACGATAACTAATCGGTCCGATAACTATCGGTCCGATAACAGGAAATTATGACGTCATCCCGATAAGTCCGATATCATGACGAATAGCCCCGATAACATATATATTTTTGTCAACACAGCAGTGCCTCGCTCCCTCTGAGCCTTGAATGACCGGCAGTGAATGTTATGTTCAATTAACGTCGGCATAATCAGAAAAACGACTTCTCAATAAGCAAAATCAAGAATACCCCCTCATGCCAGAAAACAACTTGTTAACTCGGTCATAATTTTGGTAGTTGCTGACTTGAATTGATATTCGCAGTATTTTCCCACATGTTACACATAAAAAAGAAAAAAATAGAAAAGGCTGAAAGAACAACTAGCAAACGAGGGAACGTGGAATTTACATTACACCTTGAATGCAGCATGAGCACAGCGTGCTGATCACAACAAACATGGCGGCGATGGCAAGGAGCTTCGTTAACGTTTCAGAAGAAGATAGTTTGGTGGTTATTTGTGACGAATCCTCAGAGTGAATTCTACGAGGCGGGAAGCACAAGCTTTAATACGTAAAACCTTACCAGCCACCTACAACATAACATCGCTTCCATGGAGTTTTGAAATCGCGTGTGGAGGAAATTTTTTATTTGGTTTATTTCATCTTGTAATTTTGTCATCTAACAATATGTTTAAAAGTGATTTGTCTGTGTCACACGAGACCAAATGTCTGACAAAAGGCAAGCACAGGAGTCGGCTGTGGCTCATTGATCTAGGAGACATGGCAGGGGTCAGCTGTGACTTCCTAAATTCAATTAGCATCAACTAAATAACTTCTTGATCAAGGGATTGTTTAACGTTGCTAAACTCAATCAGTCTGTTCTCAACAAATGCCTCTGTATGACATCCCTAAACTCAATCAGTCTGTTTAAAGACAAATGGCTAAGGCAACTGTCTCTGCCTCCACCACCACCTGCTGTGTCTACACTCTGTATGCAAATCTGTAAGAAGAATCAACATCCCTTTGTCTCTTGGTATAAGAGACAGCCTCATCTCTGTATCTACAGAGTCATCAGCCAGCACTCTGCGGAGTGTGGGCTGATCACTCTCCTTGTGCACAAGTTTTTGTATGTCTGTCCTTTTTCTCTGTAATAAATTCTATTCTGATTTTCTCATCGAGATCGGATCTTATTTTTTTCCACAACAGTTTGGCGCTGCAAAGTAGGGTCCCTCACTTGGCCGTCTGGACGGAGTGACCAGAGACCGAGAACCTCAAAAGTGCTGTTGAGATGGGAGCTGACTCACTGCGTCCTGACTGCCAACGCTAGGATCCAACGAACTTAAGTCCTACAATCTGATCTGGTGAGAAATTCATTTTCAAAAACACATTTGGTCTCGAAAAGGTTCAGATCTGAGGTGGTTCAGCATTCTCCATAGCATTTGGGGAAGGTCAGTCTGCAGGACTAACTGCGACTGGTTAGTTTCTGAGATCTGTTCTGAAAGTACTCAGAAGGTTAGGCTTTAACTGTTTGGGGCAGGCAAACAGATTTTGCAAAGACGTTTGCAATCTTAGCAAGAGTGTGCATACTGACTCATAAAGAAATGAGTTCTGGTAAATCCAAACCTCTTTTCTGTTCCTCAGAGTTCCAATGTGGAATAGGTGAGAGAAAGAAACGGCCGTGAGAGTGTTGAATGTTTGGACTCAGAAATATGGGTTCGTCGAGTTTGAATGAGTTGGAAAGACTGAATGAGAAATTGACTGAAAGATTTGTGTAAAAGATTTGGAAGAATGTGAAACATAGCGCTTTGTTTTAAAAAATAGGAGTGAATGTATCTTTTATTGTTGATTCTGATGCTACTCCGCATCTCTGACCCCTGCGCATGCGCAACAATATATATATATATATATATATATAATATATGTGTGTGTGTGAGTATATATATATATATATATAGGTATTATTTTTTGATACATTAAGGGCCTGATTTACTAAGATCCTGAATAAAGAGTACTAAATTGCGTGTGCACTGAAAAAGTTTGCGCGTGCTGTTGTTGTGTGTTTTGCGGGTGATCAACTAAGAATGCTCGCGCAAATGATAACAGGTGCAAACCGCAGTATTTAAATGAGGTGTTGCGTGTCTTACGGTTTGCGCCATGGAGAGTCTGGATGGAAAGCAGGATAGACGCAAGCGCAAAATGAAATTTGACGAGTTGGAGTTAGAGATATTAGTGGAAGAGGCAAATAAACACATTCATGAACTAAAGCAAAGAAATTTAAACATTACCAAAAAACGCAATATGGGAGAAAATCTGCGATAGAATAAATGCAGTTGGTAAGACAAAAAGAACGGCAGATGAGGTTAAAAGAAGGTGGCAAGATATAAGGCGAAGAACTAAAGAAAAAGTGGCCTTTAATAAAACTTCGGCAAACAAGACAGGTGGAGGGCCTGCGGAGGAGATGCCTCTAACCAGGATTGAGCAGCAGATGCAGCTCACCTTCTGCGAGGAGCAGATAACTGGGATACTGGGGTATGACACGCTAGAGCCAACTGCAGAACAAGGTAGGCGCACAATAAGAAACACTTTTTTCTCCATGAAAACACGTGATTTATTTATTATCACAAATAAAAAAATGAATGTGCCTCCTGTGGCAACCTTTTGCTGAATAATACTCGATTTAACATTCAAATAAAATATTTCTCCTCTTGCATGTGCTTGTGACCGGCTCCAAATCAGCCCTTAAGTTTCAACTATCTGGTTTTCATTCATTCCAAACAAATTTACACGAGTCCGAGAGACTCTCTCTCTGCGTATTCTTTGATTTTGGCGATGTCGCCTCCTTGCCACAATAACAGCAGCCATCGGTGCGTAATGCTGGGCAGATTAGCACCTTCCTTTCGAACGTATTAAATACAGATGCAATCACAATCCCCGCAATTACTTTCAGGGTTGGTAAATCTCATTGCGCGTGGTAAATGAACCTATTTGCATTTTCCCCTCCCAGTATTTAGCGCTTTCTGGCGGGTATGCCCCATATTGATTATTCATCAGAGCAAAAGTACTAAATGAACAGCGTGTGCTATTTTGCTCATTTGAGAGGCGCAGTCCTCTTTGCACCCGGTTAGTAGATCAGCTTGCACATTGGTTTGCGGGTGATGTCAAGTTTGCACACGTTTTTACGCACGCAAACCTTTAGTAAATCAGGCCCTAAGTGTTGTATGTATGTCCTGTGCTTTGTCTGTCTCACTAAGCCCCAGAACAGAGACAGTTGTTGTCCAACACTGACACCCCCCCTTTTTTTTTTTTTACTCATTTGCTTTTGGCCAAAGCAATTTACAGTGATGCGACCTAGACTTTTTTTTTGTAAAACTGTCAGGACTGAAAGCCAGTCCTGATTTCAAAGTTTGTGTTTTCTCTCCCTCCTTAAGGTGTACAGACAACAACCATGTAATACTCAATGCAAATCAGTGAAACCTGTTTCCATGGCTGCCGTCACTTCTCACAGCTTCCTGTCTGAGGAACAGACAGCAGCCATCCCCCCCCTCCTTACGGGACGTCCCCTCAGATCTCTAAGCCCAGAGTAAATATGTTAGTCTAAAAAACAAAACAAACTGTGACCCTGTTGTTATTCCTATTGTGATTTTGTACTAAACTTCTCTGTGCTTGAAGCCCCTTTATCTTCTTTTGTCCATGGAGAAGGTCTACAGCCTCCAGACCTTATTAAATGGACCCCCCCCCGAGGCAGAGAAATTAACTGAAAAAGGCTCTTCAAACAGCTCCCACGTTAGGCCTTTCCTGATCCAGAAAGACTTCTCATCCCCCGACAGCCGGATGGCTCAGCAGGTAAAAGCAGCTCTTCCTGAAACCAGCAGACACCCCTGCTCACGAGTCAATCACCCAGCATCAGAGTAGACGCTCTACTCCACCCATCACCAGGCGAAAGTCATGTCCTCACCAACTGAGTGGACATCTCAGTTGAAGGGATGAGTGCTGATCAGGCCTATGGCAGCACTCCGAGCAACATGCTCCAACATGGGTGCTTTGTTCTGCTTGGTGAGGAACATTGGCTCAGACACGGACAATGGCAGCCTGCTGGACTGACAGGTTGTGGACTATTTGGCTCAAAATGCCCTTGATTTGGATTACTCGTCATTTGGCCTGTTTCCTGGGGGTCAGGAGGTCATTCAAGATTGCTGCATAACAAAAGATCTCACACTGAACGTTGCAGCACTTTTATGTGGTGTCAACTCATGACACACCCCGCCATCGCCGCTCTCCAACTGACCCACGTGACTCAATCTGGGGCTCAGATGTCCCACCTGACAGGAAACTCTGGTCAAACACTTTTTTCCCCTTGATGGAAAAACTCATGCTCTGCCTGGAAACTGTGAACTACAAGCTGGACGAATTCATCAAGGACTCTGTGTTTGCCCTAAAAGGACTCTGCTTGCGGACCATGTGTCCTCCTCTGGCTGGCTTTCATTGCTAGCTGGTAACAGCTAAAAGGTCTCTCCTGCTGCGGATTATGACCTCAGTCATCATTGTTGTTCTTTCATGCTGCATTATTCCCTTAGTCAAGAACTGTCTAAGATGATTCCCATCCAGTTTTTGGATCTGTATACCCCATGTTCCCTCAACAAATCCCATGGACTCTATTTCTAATCCTCCCTCATCGCCTGGATATTATGACGATTCATCAGAATGACTCTGACAACGACTCCTTTGTGTGATCGTCCGTTTTCCAACACTGAATATTATTGTCCATATTCATAAGTCGAACATTGTTTCTGTTTTCAATCATGTTTATGATGGTGATCATTGAATCTCAGTGAATTTGGTGACCTAATGTTACAGTTAATGGATGTTATTGTGTGATTAATATAAAACATATCGATGTTTTATTATAATCAAAAGAGGGAAATTGTGGAGGAAATTTTTTATTTGGTTTATTTCATCTTGTAATTTTGTCATCTAACAAAATGTTTAAAAGTGATTTGTCTGTGTCACACGAGACCAAATGTCTGACAAAAGGCAAGCACGGGAGTCGGCTGTGGCTCATTGATCTAGGAGACACGGCAGGGGTCAGCTGTGACTTCCTAAATTCAATTAGCATCAACTAAATAACTTCTTGATCAAGGGATTGTTTAACGTTGCTAAACTCAATCAGTCTGTTCTCAACAAATGCCTCTGTATGACATCCCTAAACTCAATCAGTCTGTTTAAAGACAAATGGCTAAGGCAACTGTCTCTGCCTCCACCACCACCTGCTGTGTCTACACTCTGTATGCAAACCTGTAAGCAGAATCAACATCCCTTTGTCTCTTGGTATAAGAGACAGCCTCATCTCTGTATCTACAGAGTCATCAGCCAGTACTCTGCGGAGTGCGGGCTGATCGCTCTCCTTGTGCACAAGTTTTTGTATGTCTGTCCTTTTTCTCTGTAATAAATTCTATTCTGATTTTCTCATCGAGATCGGATCTTATTTTTTTCCACAACACGCGCTAATGTGAGCTAATGCTAATGTGCGCAAGCCAGCAGCAGTCTCCCCCCTCCTCCCCTCATCTCTCTCATCTAAAGCTTCCAAGAGATAAAAAAAATAATTTAAAAAAATCACTGAACCACATTTACTTTAATTAAAGGTATTAATTTAAATGGAACCACAAGCCAAATCCTTTAAATGTTAAATCCTTTTCATTTAGTAATTCTGATGCATGTATTACCATCAGCTCAAGGAGTTTTTTTTTATATCAGTCAGTAATGAACCTTATTTAAGTTAATGTGAGATATCAAATAGGTTTGTTTGATAGCTTTATGAAAATGTTTGGGAGCTTGCCAATAGTTTTCATTGGAAAAATAAATATCTGTTAATTTAAAGAGTCCAAACTATTTTTGAATTTGTTCATAGTATTGATGTAATGATCTTAGGTATATGTGTTAGTTATCGGTTATCGGTATCAGCCTTTAGGAGCTGAAAGTTATTGGTTATCGGTATTGGTTTTAAAAAACTGTTATCGTGCATCCCTACTTCCATCAGCAGCTGAAGCTGACGTCAGCTGTCAACGCCGTCTTCAACACAGCATCTGTGTGAGCAGTCAAACACACCTTTGTCCCACTGAGATGATCAGATGTTTGTACTTGTTCATTGCCTCCAGGTCTGCATCTGCCAGCTCCTCAGACACCCAAACTCCATCCTCAGGTCGACCTGAAGAAGAACGACACTCAGAATCAGGACTAGACTGATGTGTGCTGTCATCATCCTGGTGCTACACAGCGGCGACTCGGCGCCGGCAGCTCCAACTACACGTGAAAACACACCAACGGGTCTCTCAGAGGTGCACGGCAGGTCCACGGGTGTTTCCAAACTAGGGATGTAACGATATGGAAAATTTAATATCTCGATTATAGTGACCAAATTATCACTGTTTACGATATTATCATGATATTCTTCATTGCTGTACAAATGTCTAAAAAAAAAAACCATACATTTAAATAATTTCACAAAATTTTGTGATTTTCTTGTCATATTGAAACTTCAGAAGCCAAAATCTTATCAAAATGAAACCGTCACATTAAACGTACAAACAACTGGCGCAGAAAGAGGTTTTATTTTAAATTAACAAAATAAATAACAGGAACAAAGCTTATTTGTCTGGTGAAAATTTAAATAAACACTTTAACAACCATAGTAGGTCAAAATATGCAAACAATTATCAGGAACAAAAATTATAGTTCAAGTTCAAATGAAATAAACTTTGGAATTTAAACTGAACCTTAAATAAGTATAAATGTGCAAATAAAGAAACAGTTGTTAAGGGGCCAAATATGTTATGAATTGTAGTTCACTCTGTGTGTCTGTGGGTGTCGCTGCGTTGTTACCTGAGGGTCAGGTATAAAGGTAGCTGCCTGTTATTGGTTAGGTGTTTGACCCGGAAGGGTAAAAGGTTTTTGACCACTGTGGTGCTAACTGCCGGCGTTATGGTTGTCGGATCAGTTATTATGATAAATAAATATTTTAACTGCATCAGAAAAACATCGTTCCAGTCATTTTTCAATGTCCTGCGTGCTATCACCACTTTCCGCCATGCTAACGCTACAATCTACATATTTACGCAAAACACAGTCGTCAGTCGCTTACAGACTTGAATGAGGCTGGTCACATATCCTGGTAATCGACCGCGATAATGAGATAAAGTCAAACATAAAAGGTAATATTTATCGCGTAAAATTTTACCGCACTTTACCGTAATACCAGTAACCGTTCCATCCCTATTCTAAACCTTGAACCGTGAAATCGCTGCTCCGACGTGGAGGACGTTAACGTGTAACACAGAGTGACTCAAATGTCTGTCCTTGAAGTGGACAAGCTCAGCAGAAGCATGAATCAGGATTTAGTCTCACTGGTTGGGCTCCCGTTCATTTACCAGGGATGAACCCACCGTTGTGTTCCAGGCGGTTCACTTCGGCTGTGATCTGAGAAGCTCCGGTGGTCTCCACATCACTGAGCTCCACGTGCTCTGAAACAGACACAAACCGTCGGCCGCTGCTCATCTCTGCTCATCCCCGTCACAGCGAGCAGCTGAGAGGACAGGACGCCAACCACTCACCTGGGTACTGCTCGTTCTCTGCATTGACAAAGAAAGAAAACAGAAAACAGCAGGGTCAGTGACATCACAGCAGCAGACCTCACCACGGTCCGAGACATGGACTTCAGGAGAACCAGACGGACCCTCTGACGTCATACGCTCCTCAGGAGAGTTTGAAGCCCTTTTCTTGGTTCTGAGAAGCTCAAACAGTCAGAAGAAGCAGAGCCCAGCTCAGTCCAGTGACACTGCTGTCTTAGCTGTCTTATTACTAGGGTTGGGCACCCAAAAACGATTCCAAGTAGGAATCGGTTCCTAACATCCGATTCTGGAATCGTTTAGAAGATTTTTGAATTTCGATTCTTTTTTTCGGTTCCTAAATGTCCGGGCTGATTTTTTTTGTTGTTTTGTTTTGTTTTGATTTACTGCACTAGTTTGTTGATGTTACTCCGCCCGGCGTACTCAAGCTAGTGTCGACGTCACGTCCATCGCCGACGGGACTTTACTCGCCACAACATTGATCCCAAGATCCTCTCAAGTTTGGCTGCATTTCAGTCCGGGAAATGACGGCTACCTGGCACAGTGCAACATCTGCGGGAAGCGTGTTACTGCCAAAGGAGGGTGCACGACTAATATGGCAAAACACCTTCGCCTGCATGGCATCAGAAAAATAAACAAGTGTACCGTATTTAATTCACTGCGTTGCTCCCCTCACCTCTTCGACTGCAACAGAGTCTGTCTTCATTGAGAAACTCTTGCCTTCTCATATACAGTGGTACCTCTACTTACGAACGTTTTTACATACGAAGTTTTCAGGTTACGAAACGCATCAACGGGAAAATATTGCCTCTAGTTATGAAAGAAATTTCAGGTTACAAAAGGCAAAAATACAGTAGCGCTGCTACTCGCAGCTCCCAGTACCGAACATAAACATACTTGTAGCTGCTCTGCCATTGGCTATCGGCTAGCATCTTCCTGGCATTCCATTGGCTAGGAGGGCCCCTTGTCTGTATGAGCGTAACCCAGCAACCCAGGTGAACGAATAATTTTTACCTCTGCCAAGGAGGTTCTGTTTTTGTCTACGTTTATCTGTTTGTTTCTGAAAGAGCAGATATGGTCATCTTCCTAAACAAAAACTGTTGATTTTGTTTTTTGTTGTATTTTTTAAATGTATTTTGGAGGCCAACTGCCAACTGTAAGTTGTTTAACATTTAGGATGTAACTGAATTCTATGTGTGCATATGTGCATGCTAGCATGTGTAAGAATAAAAATGGCCTGCCGCCTGTGTAAATGTGTCACTGTTTTTTTTTTAATAAAAAAAAATTCTACTGTTAGATAAGTCTGGATCTGTTGACCTACACATCAAAGAATCGGAATCAAGAATCTTTTTTAACAGGAATCGAAACAGAGAATCGGAATCGGAATCAGAATCAGAATCGTTAAAATCCAAATGATGCCCAACCCTACTTATCGCTATATATTAGTTCATTTCAAGCGTCACTGTGGAAACAACATCTGAGCGAAGTTCTGGCAGAGCTGAAGGGAGGAATGGGCTGGGCCCGGCCGTTGGTTGTCCTGCTACCAGTGTAGCAGAGTTACCGCAGGTCCCAGAGCAGCTTCTCGTTTCAGCCCTGGAACCTACATACAGGAATGAAATGGAACAAACTGGATTATGGGTTGGAGTAAGTTAGATTATCAGCAGGGGCTGAAAACAGTGACCTCTAGGTGGCAGCACTGGTCCAAGCCAGTCACTACTGCTGCATCTGGAAGATGTGTAGACTTCTGATTTAGAAAGCGACCGTGTGAGACTGACTCACTCAGAAGGTGCTGATGTAGTGTGAGGTGTCAGGACACTAGGGGTGGGGTTAGGGGTTGGGGGTTAGGGGTTAGGGGTTGAGGTTAGGGGTAGGTTTTTGCTGTAGACTTGGCCGTGATAAGTCCAACTCATCTCCTTCCACCGTCCGTTGACGTCCTGGAAATATGGAGTAGGTTGCCTACTGCACATGACTCTATGTTCAATCAAGGTTCATTCGATGTATTATTCACGTTTTATGTTGTGTATAGTGCAGGTGCACTTGGGCCAGCCAAGGCTGTTGAGTATAAGATGTGCTGTGTAGCGCACGGACAACCCTGCTAGGAGGTTGTCCATGTGGGTGTAGCGGATTCAAGATGAATCCCGTTCTTGTAGGTGGAATATTTAGGAGAGAGGAAACTTCACCACTGGATTTGTTTCTCAGGTGTCATCCTATCACAGTTCCACCTGGAATTCACTGAGCTCCTGAGAGAGACCCATTCTAGAAACAGATGTTTCTAGAAACAATCTGTATGTCTAGGTGATTAATTTATACACCTGTGGACATGAAGTGACTGGAACACCTGATTCTGATCATCTGGAGGGATGAGCAGATACATTTGGCAGTTGTATGTGAAGAGCTATTTTTCAGCTCTGGGTTAGGGTTGGGGTTTAGGGGTTAGGGTTTAGGGTTGGGGTTTAGAGGTTAGGGGTTAGGGGCAGAAGACCACTCCAGCTCACCTCTTTGTATGTTGATGATCCTCTCCAAGGTTGCTGTGATGAGACCAAACACAGACACGGGTCAGCTCTAGAGCGACTGCTGTCGTCTTCACCTCCACCTGACGGAAACCCAGAGGGCTCTCACCTGCCAGAGTGATTTGCAGCTCCTTGTTGCACCCCAATTTGAAGGATATTACAAAGGTACCAGCGAGGCTGACTACCAGAGTGATGGAGAAAACCGCCGCGCTCAAACCTCCAAAACCTTCATCAGCTTTAGGTGTGAAGTCATCTGAAAACCAGACAAGTCAGTGAGGAAGGTCATGTTTGTGGTTCAGTCAGCAGTAAGAGCCCAAACTGGTCCAGTCTAGGAGTCCCACACACCCCTGGAGCTCCACATACCACCCTCAAACACCAGAGGTCCATGAACATCTTTTCTGGGGATAAATAAGCTCAGCCTTATAGGTATAATCTATAGATCTATAATCATAATCTATAGGTAGATTATGTAATAATAGATTATTTCAAAATCTATTATTATGAAATACAGGCATTTATTATTATTAAATATGTATTCATTATTATGAAATATATGTGTATTATTATGAAATATATTTTTATTATTATTTCATCTTAGTTTAATGCATAATAGTTAATTTCAGAATGTTTTTTTTATCTAAGAATGAGCTTTTACATAATAATGACATTTTGCCACTGGGCGGGACCAGTGGTTGACCTGCCTGCTCATTGGCTGATCCTTCTCCATTCTACGCTCTGACATCGACTAGTTGGTGGGGGACTCACATCGAGCCTGTTGGCTACCTCTCAGAGTAAGTCAGAAAAGGATCTTTCTCCTGTCGCCATGCCGTCAAAATCAAGTTTTCTCTAAATTTCGCGCTACGTTTCTTAGTCGATGTCAATTTTTAACCTTAAACTGAGGTGCATTCTGCCACCTACTGGCCTGGAGTATATACATTACACCTCTCGCCCAATATTGATATTCACTGTTCTGTTGCTTATGTCTGAATGAAAGAGCAGCCAATCACATAAATGGCTCCGCCCTCTCTGCTGTGATTGACACACAAATCATTCTTATAAAAAACAAAGCCATTATTATGTAAAAGCTCATTCTTATTAAAAACGAAACCATTATCATAATAATGGGAAATATTTTAATATAACAGACTCATTTATTCACTGAATTATGACCCAAACGGGGCTCTATATGTTTCTGCTGGTTGGAACAAAAACCTGCAGCCACGCGGCCTTTTGATGGATCAGTTTGACACACCTGATGTAGACATTTTATCATGTCACAGCTTTTCACCTTTCATTTTTCCACCAAATCAAAATGTGGTTTAGACGCCTGATAAAGTCGTCTTTTCAACGTAACTGTGTTTGGTGAGTAATTCAGGTTAACAGATATGACAGCAACACCAGTGAGTAGCCAGTGACTGATGTCATTAGTGGTGCTAGGGTTCACCAGTGTTAGGGTTCACCAGGGTTAGGGTTAGGGTTCACCAGTGTTAGGGTTCACCAGTGTTAGGGTTAGGGTTCACCAGTGTTAGGGTTCACCAGTGTTAGGGTTCACCAGTGTTAGGGTTAGGGTTCACTAGTGTTAGGGTTCACCAGTGTTAGGGTTAGGGTTCACCAGTGTTAGGGTTCACCAGTGTTAGGGTTAGGGTTCACCAGTGTTAGGGTTAGGGTTCACCTGTGTTAGGGTTAGGGTTCACCAGGGTTAGGGTTCACCAGTGTTAGGGTTAGGGTTCATCAGGTTAGAGTTAGGGTTCACCAGGGTTAGGGTTCACCAGTGTTAGGGTTTAGGGTTCACCAGGGTTAGGGTTAGGGTTCACCAGGGTTAGGGTTCACCAGTGTTAGGGTTCACCAGGGTTAGGGTTCACCAGGGTTAGGGTTCACCGGGTTTTCAGGGTTCACCGGTTCAGGGTTAGTGGTTATCCAGGTGAGTTAGGGTTCACAGGGTTAGGGTTCACAGTGTTAGAGGGTTCAGGGTTCACCAGGTTAGGGTTTCACCAGGTTAGGGTTCACCAGGTTAGGGTTCACCAGTGTTAGGGTTCACCAGGGTTAGGGTTAGGGTTCACCAGGGTTAGGGTTCACCAGGGTTAGGGTTCACCAGGGTCAGGGTTCACCAGTGTTAGGGTTCATCAGTGTTAGAGTTAGGGTTCACCCGTGTTAGGGTTAGGGTTCACCAGTGTTAGGGTTCACCCGTGTTAGGATTCACCAGTGTTAGGGTTAGGGTTCATCAGTGTTAGAGTTAGGGTTCACCTGTGTTAGGGTTAGGGTTCACCAGGGTTAGGGTTCACCAGTGTTAGGGTTCACCAGGGTTAGGGTTCACCAGTGTTAGGGTTAGGGTTCATCAGTGTTAGAGTTAGGGTTCACCAGGGTTAGGGTTCACCAGTGTTAGGGTTCACCAGGGTTAGGGTTAGGGTTCACCAGGGTTAGGGTTCACCAGTGTTAGGGTTCACCAGGGTTAGGGTTCACCAGGGTTAGGGTTCACCAGGGTTAGGGTTCACCAGGGTTAGGGTTCACCAGTGTTAGGGTTCACCAGTGTTAGGGTTAGGGTTCATCAGTGTTAGAGTTAGGGTTCACCCGCGTTAGGGTTCACCAGGGTTAGGGTTCACCAGTGTTACACCAGGGTTTCACCAGGGTTAGGGTTCACCAGGGTTAGGGTTCACCAGTGTTAGGGTTCACCAGTGGTTACCAGGGTTAGGGTTCACCAGGTTAGGGTTAGGGTTCACCAGGGTTAGGGTTAGGGTTCAGGGTTAGGGTTCACCAGGGTTAGGGTTCACCAGGGTTAGGGTTCACCAGTGTTAGGGTTCACCAGGGTTAGGGTTAGGGTTCACCAGGGTTAGGGTTCACCAGTGTTAGGGTTCACCAGTGTTAGGGTTCACCGGGGTTAGGGTTCACCGGGGTTAGGGTTCACCGGGGTTAGGGTTCACCAGTGATAGGGTTCACCAGTGTTAGGGTTAGGGTTCATCAGTGTTAGAGTTAGGGTTCACCCGTGTTAGGGTTAGGGTTCACCAGGGTTAGGGTTCACCAGTGTTAGGGTTCACCAGGGTTAGGGTTCACTAGTGTTAGGGTTCACCAGGGTTAGGGTTAGGGTTCACCAGGGTTAGGGTTCACCAGGGTTAGGGTTCACCAGGGTCAGGGTTCACCAGTGTTAGGGTTCATCAGTGTTAGAGTTTCAGGGTTCACCAGTGGTTAGGTTCACCAGTGGGTTAGGGTTCACCCGTTAGGGTTGTGTTAGGGTTCACCAGTGTTAGGGTTAGGGTTCACCAGGGTTAGGGTTCACCAGTGTTAGGGTTCACCAGGTTAGGGTTCACCAGTGTTAGGGTTGGGTTCACCAGGGTTAGGGTTCACCAGGTTAGGGTTCACCAGGGTTGGTTCACCAGTTTAGGGTTCACAGTGTTAGAGTTAGGGTTCACCCGGTTAGGGTTTAGGGTTCACCAGGGTTAGGGTTAGGGTTCACCAGGTTAGGGTTTAGGGTTCACCAGGGTTAGGGTTCACCAGTGTTAGGGTTCACCAGGGTTAGGGTTAGGGTTCACCAGGGTTAGGGTTCACCAGGGTTAGGGTTCACCAGTGTTAGTTAGGGTTAGGGTTCACCAGTTGGTTAGGGTTCATCCAGGGTTTAGGGTTCACCCAGGGTTGGGTTAGGGTTAGGGTTCACAGTTGTTAGGGTTAGGTTCACCAGTTGTTAGGGTTCACAGTGTTAGGGTTATGGTTCACCAGTGTTAGGGTTCAGGGTTCAGGTGTTACCGTGTTAGGGTTCACCAGTTATAGGGTTAGGGTTCACCAGTGTTACGGTTCACCAGTGTTAGGGTTAGGGTTCATCAGTGTTAGGGTTCATCAGTGTTAGAGTTAGGGTTCACCAGGGTTAGGGTTCACCAGGGTTAGGGTTCACCAGTGTTAGGGTTCACCAGGGTTAGGGTTCACCAGTGTTAGGGTTAGGGTTCATCAGTGTTAGGGTTCATCAGTGTTAGGGTTCACCAGTGTTAGGGTTAGGGTTCATCAGTGTTAGAGTTAGGGTTCACCCGTGTTAGGGTTAGGGTTCACCAGTGTTAGGGTTCACCAGGGTTAGGGTTCACCAGTGTTAGGGTTCACCAGGGTTAGGGTGAGGGTTCACCAGTGTCAGGGTTCACCAGGGTCAGGGTTCACCAGTGTTAGGGTTCACCAGTGTTAGGGTTCACCAAGGTTAGGGTTCATCAGTGTTAGGGTTCATCAGTGTTAGAGTTAGGGTTCACCCGTGTTAGGGTTCACCAGTGTTAGGGTTCACCAGTGTTAGGGTTAGGGTTCACCAGTGTTAGGGTTCACCAGTGTTAGGGTTAGGGTTCACCAGTGTTAGGGTTCACAGGGTTAGGGTTCACCAGGGTTAGAGTTCACCAGGGTTAGGGTTCACCAGGGTTAGGGTTCACCAGGGTTAGGGTTCACCAGGGTTAGGGTTAGGGGTGCTACTCAGGTCTGGTCTCAGCAGTGTACTCTACCAGTGATGCAGATACTTTTCTCCTCCGCCAGGTTCACTTCTGGAAGACTCACTCTGCAGATTACCATCCCTTGTGTTAGGAGCGTTCCTGAGAGCAGACATGAACAGAGTGTGTTGGAACATGTTCTCAACTCTACAGTCACGTCTGAACGTTGCTACCGCCTCTTTGATCCAATGAGTTTGATGTAGGGGTGCTCCGATCAGGGTTTTTGGGGCCGATCACCGATCATCGATCACTGAAATCAATATCGGCCGATCCGATACCGATCACCGATTGTATTTATTTCCCTTTGTTTCTTGCTGTCTTAGACCTTTTCGACTTGAAAATTGTGGACATGCGCCCCCTAGTGGCCCCGACATAACTGAAGTGTGCGGTGCTCCACCAACTAACCCAAACACAGCAGCGTGGAGCATCTGTTACAGATAACGCAGACATGTCTTGGATTGATGATGTTAGGCAGTGACCTCCAGTTACAGATGAAGGTAGTTTATCGCTGTTTTTAATGATTGGTTATGGAAATAGCATGATCTATTCCCATAATCAAACACTAAAAACTGTGGAACGCTGCAACGCTGGCTATAACTAACGTCAACAAGCCATAAAGAATATGCTACTGTAACGTTAACGCTAGCGGTAAATTAGGCTATGTCTTAATGTTATATTTAATTTATTTTATCATTCTCCAAATTCATTCATTCATTCATTGATTTATAGGCTTGTGCTAGTGCCGAGGGCTACAGTAGCCTCATACTGCTGTTCTTTCGGCCAGAATCGTCCGGGACTCTCAGCGAGACTATGAGTAGTACGAGATTGAATGTTAACGAAAACTCACCCGGCTGTATTCATTTGGAACAAAGTCCTTTCTGTTGATATTTTTCACCCACGTCTTCCTAACTTCTTGGTTGTCGGTGCGCCCAGGAAATCGGTGCAAACTGTATGGCGGCAAACAAGGCAGTCTTCGTGCAGTAAAGGCTTGTGTATTTCACATACTTTCTTCTTCCATTGTTGAATTTTCACGCCATTGTTGGCACAGTTTATGACGGAACATGTATTCCCACTCGACCGACTCGACATTATAAAAATATATATTTGTAGAAAGAGAAAAACACTGGTTAATCTGCGAGCCGGTGAAAGTGTCGCTCTGTACCACAACCCAGCAATGGGGGACGGGGTACTTCCGGGGGGCTGGCCGGAAAAGGTCTATACACAGTGTATGCGCACGAGAATAGAGCGTTTTTGATCGGCTCTTTTGATCGGCTTTAATGACAATTCTGACCGATCCCGATCATATGCATATCAGCCGATCCGATCAGGTCACCGATCGATCAGAGCACCCCTAGTTTGATGGACAGCTGAACTTTAAAGTTGTTGTGTATATCTATAACTCCATCAACATTTACTAGCATTTGATTTTTTTTTTTTAACTGAAGCATGTTCATGGACAACACTGGTTTTTGAATCTTTCATGGTTTGGTTTGGTTGCTGTGCTGCTTGACGGATTTCTTTGGTTACTTTTTCATCTGTTACCAGCTGTCATGATGAGTAACCATAGCAACGAGAGAGTTGTTACAAGCGGGAGCAGCTGATTGACATTTCAAGAAGCCAGATAAAAGCCAGACTGAGAAGCAGCTCCAGCAGAACAACGGAGGAGATAGGTGGTCAGGATGAAGGAGGTCACAGGTTTCCAGCAGCAGGAGGATCAGATAGATGGAGGTCTGGACAGAGACGACGACCTGAACTGGTTCTTCAACAGGTTCAGAGAGCAGCTCAGCACCCTCCTCTCCTGTCTCCAGACCTCCATCCTCCCTGGACCAACGGCTTCACTGAACATCTCAGCTGACTCATCTTCCACCTCAGTCATGGATCTGCTGCTCCATCGTTGTCTCCAACCTCCTCAGGAGATGCTGGACCTCCTCCTCCACCTGTCAGTGTCCAGCAGTCAGGTGAAGAAACATCTGGAGAGGCTGAACAGGAACAAGGCTGTAGGTCCAGATGGTGTCAGTCCCAGAGTCCTAAAGGTCTGTGTGGATTCTACAGCAGATCTTCATCATCAGTCTGAACCAGAAGGTTCTGGTGCTGTAGAAGACATCCTGATTTGTTCCAGGACCAAACAGATCTCATCCATCTTCTCTTAATGACTCTAGACCTGCAGCTCTAACATCCACCATCATGAAGGTCCATCCAGCTGCTTTACCACCAAAGAACCTCCAGAAGACACAGCTGGACATCTCCACCATCACCTGGACCACTGACTACCTGGCTAACAGACCACAGCTGGAGAGACTGAATGGTTGAGTGTCTGAGCAGGGTGGTCAGCAGCTCAGGAGAACCACAGGGGACTGGACTCTGACCACTGATCTTCACTCTGGACACCTCAGACCTCCAGAACCAGTCAGAGTCCAGACATCTGCAGAAATACTCAGATGAATCTGCAGTTGTGGTGGACCAACAGTGTATTTTTATTTTAACATTATTCTTCTTATTATCATTAATAAATGAAAATAATATTATTAGACCAGGGACACTTGCTAAGAGACAATAAAGAAAGAAAATCAAAGTTTATTGTCTGTCAATCGAATAATACTAAGTGAATACTCTGCTAGGGTACCAGGATCCTGAAATAAACCTCAGATTTAACGGTATCTTTACTGAACCTGTAAAAACTCTTTTCTACCTTCAGCTGCTGACTTCAATGTGACTGAGTAGAGCTCATCTGTGTTGACCGGCGGCAGCAGCGCCACAGGGAGGGGGTTCCTGAGGGCATCCAGCAGCTGAAGCCTGGGGCGCAGGTTCCAGACGCTGGTCTCACACAGGTAAACCAGCTGGTTGGCTGCAGTACGGGTGATGCACATGTCAAGCTTCTCCACCTGCACTGTACACAGACACACCTGTTACTGCACCTTCACTGCAGAACCACAGGTGATTATTTTAGACTTAAACATCTGCAGCAGTTGAAACAGTCATGTTAAAACCAAACTAGGTCTGAGGTTTTCAGGTTCACTAAAGTGACTCTGAACAAACCATGTAAGGGATCTGTAAAAGGAAAATTATTGTTCATGTCTGCTTTTCTGCCCACACTTTCCTCTTTGTATATTTTGTTTTCGCAGAAAGCAGACAGGATGTTCTTATGAAACTGCACCTACAGCAAGCTTAAGGTTACAAGGTCACGGTGCAATATCTCTTGCACTGTTTCCTGTTATGTAGGGTGTAGTGCAACGCGTTGCACCAAGTGTTATGCATGATAATTGTTATCTGCCCAGAAACAGCCGTTTCTGGGGTGTGTCAATGCTGAATAAAAGACATCTGCAGATGTGGTACTCCGGAGAATCGCTATCAGAGACTCAGCAGATGGACCTCATTGTCCACTTCTGTGTTTCTCTCGGTTCCCCTCCTGCAGGAGCATTAAACTGACATCACCGCCTCTCTCGTCTCATTCCTAGTTGTGTGAATAGTAAATGTTTTAGTGTAGGGTTTAGACCCAACAGGATCCATCCAGGTTCCTGGTCTGATTCAATCCAGAAGGGGAAGCAAGCTGCGGTTCCTCTACCGACCACTATAGGCTGCGGTTCCTCTACCGACCACTATAGGCTGCAGTTCCTCTACTGACCACTATAGGCTGCAGTTCCTCTTGTGAACACTAGAGGCTGCAGTTCCTCTACTGACCACTATAGGCTGCAGTTCCTCTACTGACCACTATAGGCTGCAGTTCCTCTACTGACCACTATAGGCTGCAGTTCCTCTACTGACCACTATAGGCTGCAGTTCCTCTTGTGAACACTAGAGGCTACGGTTCCTGTACCAGCCACTAGGCTCTTGTGTTCCTCTACTGGCCACATCTCTACTAACCCTCATCTCAAAATGTCCAACTTTACAGCAGAAATAAACATCCTTACAGCCTGGTAAATGTGGGGGGTAGATTATAAGATGATCAACTAAACATGACTTTACATTTATTTTTATTTAACAATGAAAAGGACAGTGAGATTAAAGGTCAACTCTTAACTCTTCTTACCGACGCTCAGATTGACTTTAGCCTCCATGCTTGATTTTCTCCAGATGACACACCTGGATCAGAACCACAAACAGAAGAAAGACAACCAAATGTTCCACTGAGGCTTTCAGACCAAAGGACAACATGGCAGGTTCGTCTCCACTTACCTGTACTCAGCGGAGTCGTTCCGTCTGACGTCACGCAGCTGCAGAGATCCGTCCTGGCTGATGTCCGTCCTCCCCCTGTACTCCTCTGCAATGTCCTTACTCATGTCCTCGTCTCTCCGGTGGACGTAAACGGTTCGCTCGGACACGCCACTCCTACGATACCACACCAACGTCTCCACGTCCAATAAGCTGACAGGTGGACTCATGCGACACCTGAGCACGGCGTTTCTGCCGGCAGCTTCAAGCACAGGTGAGGGAGGAGGTTGACCTCCACCTGTAAACACACACTCATTTGTACAGTGATCCTGATAAAGTTCCTGTAGTTCCAATTCATCAAGGGCTGATGATAAACAGCTGCAACCATCAACTGTAATTGTACATGGACACAGCATCCAGTCACATGACCCACAGGTTTGTACAGAGAACATCTGGGGCACATTTTTCTCCAACTGCACAACACCATGTTGCGAAGAGATGGGACCAACAGCGCTGAGAACCTGACTGGAACACGCCCACCAGCTAGCTGTTTTTAGCTTCACTGGCTTAGCTTCTGCTAACCCAGGAGGATTATTCATATTCCTTTATATTAATTTCTTTTCATTTTGCCCAAACCATTTCAAGTGCTGCAACTGGAACGAAAGAAGTGCTGCTGGGCTTCAGCTACGCTCAGACAGTCAGCTAGAGGCTTGCTAGTAGTCTGCAGGAGCCCGCTCGCTCCAGACGCTGAGAAAGAGGCTGAGGCCAGTTGTGGAGCTCCACTGAGCAAGAGGGCCCCACAGTGGAGCTCCACATCCAGAGGGCCCCACGGTGGAGCTGGATGTCAAGATGGCCCCACGGTGCAGCTGGATCTCAAGAGGGCCACACAGTGGAGCTGGATGTCAAGAGGGCCCCACGGTGGAGCTGGATGTCAAGATGGCCCCACGGTGGAGCTGGATCTCAAGAGGGCTACACAGTGGAGCTGGACGTCAAGAGGGCCCCACGGTGGAGCTGGATGTCAAGAGGGCCCCACGGTGGAGCTGGACATCAAGAGGGCCCCACGGTGGAGCTCCACGTCCAGAGGGCCCAACGGTGGAGCTGGATGTCAAGATGGTACCACGGTGGAGCTGGATCTCAAGAGGGCCACACAGTGGAGCTGGACGTCAAGAGGGCCCCACGGTGGAGCTGGATGTCAAGATGGCCCCACGGTGGAGCTGGATCTCAAGAGGGCCCTCGGTGGAGCTCCACGTCAAGAGGTTGTCTTTGCCACTCCTAATGAAAATACTACTTTATTATTGTTGTGAAAAAATATAATATCTATCTCTATATTAGTTTTTAACCACCTGGTGACTAAAACATCTGGGTCAGACTGAGGAGAAACTTCAATAAGACTTGACTGTGACTGGAATACAGTGAATTTAGGGTGAATTCCAATTCCTCCCTTAACCCTCAATCTTAACCCTCAATCTCAAAAATGCACGCTCCCGCTAAGGGCAAGTGCTGTCCCGATTCTTAGCAAGTCAAGTTGAGGGACGAGTTTGAGGGCTGTATCGCCCTCAAAATTAAGATTCTCCGACACCACCCTTGGAAGTAAGGGCTACCCAGAAGGCACTGGGTAATTTAGCCAAGACATCTTCGAAAAGGATGGTGACAAAAAAAGCTAGCTACAAATGTAAGTATCTTCGTAGTTTTTAAAGCTATAAATATTACAAAACCATCTTATTGTCTTTGTTTGAGACTTTTTTCATGGATTAACATCGTTGTTGCGTAACATTTATTTTTTCACTTTACAATGTTTGCCGTCACAGGTCCTGGCGGTCAGCGGGTCCCGGTTGCCGGCGGCCGGCGGGTCCCGGCCGGCTTCACGTTACTTGTTTACCTTGTTGTGTAGCGACGGAGGACTGAATAATGTATCCTCTATTGTGTTATTTGCTAATATTATTTAGAGAATATACAGCGCTCTTTTCAATGTTATCGCTGCATTATTTCAGGAAATACAGAGACAACACGGCTCTGATACATTTCAGTCTGAAGACGCAACTGCACTCGAGGGGTGTCCCATTTCTAAGCCACAAGATAGCCCTTACACTTACTTTCAAGGGTTAAGATTGAGGGCCAAAAATTGAGGGTTAAGGGCGAGGGTTGAGATTGAGGGTTAAGAGAGGAATTGGAATTCACCCTTAATCTCCATTTACATGTAAAGACGTCATACTGGACACCTCAGCAGATCAATGAGGAATGATAAAGAGTATCAGTGATACAGATGGAAGACTAGGATACACTAGACAGAATAGACGAGACACTGATGAGGAAGAACATCCTGCAGGTGACCAACAGGAGAAAGCCAGACATGATAAAAGAGTCATGAAGATGTAAAAAATAGCATAGTTTGTCCCTGTGTCCAGCAGAAGACAAACATCAAGCCCCAGAAGCTGAGGAGCCAGTAAAAGACTTCATGGTACCAACTACACTGATTACAGGTGACTAACCCAGAATCGTCTAAGCTGTAACCATCAGGGCATAAATTAGAATTTTTACCAAGTAGCCCCTGGCTACCAGTTGGTAGGCAGCTAGCAATTTTGGTCACCAGTGTTTTTCGTCGCCCCATACGCCCCCGTAGACTGCTGACATCATCATGGACGCTCAACGGCTTCAATGGCCACTAGCATCTGTAGTAGACATTTTGATAGACAGAATTTCAATAGGAAATTTCATCAGTTCACTATTGTTTTATTTGAAATGTTTTTTTTTAATCAATGTCAATATGATCAAGAATAGCTTGTGGGTCTACCTATATAATGTATATATGGTGATAGAAAAGTTTTGACAGATCGTGTATGAAAAACTCCTATTATCGCCCACTATCACTACATTTCAAAGCATTTACAAGCATGTGTTGTAAGCCAGCCTGGCCCTTTAAGGGGGGTAGCCTGATGGGTAATGTAGTCCTGGGTAAAAATCATAGTTTTCTCTTATCTCCCGCCTGAATCTGTTCAAGTTGAGTAACAGACTTTGGATATATTGATTCAGGAACCACGTGACAGCGTGTTGGTGACACCAAGGAGTGAGTAACTGTCATCCTTTACGGCTCCTTCGGAGAGGGGTACTTGGGATTGCTCATACATTTTTTAATTATGTGTTTAATTGTTTCACTTATATAACTAGCGTCTCTGTATGAATGAAAAATTAAATGATGCGTCACCTCACAGCTGTTGATTATGTGCCGCCATGACGGGACCAGAAATAACAGTTCACCGAAGTCTGATAAAAGAGCCGTTTAGTCCTAAAACTGTGATGACCTACATCCACGAGTGTGTTTTTGTTTTTAAGGCGCGCTCACCTTTCAACGAAGCGGTGAAAATCTGCTGCAAGCAGCCGCAGAGAATGACTAATCCCGTCCACTTCATGGAGCCGTTTGTTGACTGGGAGCTCCTGTAGCCGGAACAGTCTGCACACTCCGACTACACTGCGTTGTGTTCTGGTGCACAGAAGGAGCCTCATATAATCATCATATAACCCAATCATATAACCCAATTATCAGAAATAAAGAAAATAAAAAAAATGTATCAAACTAAAATTAAAAAAAAGTATTAAAAAATATATTTAAAGAAAAAAAATCCTCACAAGAATACTTCCATGTTAGTCAGCAGTTCACTTTAAATTAATTGCTCATAACAATTTCTGAACCCAACCAGGCTTACTTTCTCACTCAAATACAGCTACAAAACTCTGTTACATGAATTAAAACATTTTCAACGTCACCAAACAGCAGTAGTTAAACTTTTTAACATAAAATTATTGATAAAATGTATGAAAACAACTTTTTGTAACAGCAGCATCAGACACATACCTCTCGCAGTGAGGACCAGAGCAGACTGACGAGAAACGGAAACGCACTGTTGCCAACTCTCCAATGAGAAAAGTCGCTGTAGGCTGTCCCGGAAGTCGCTAGATATCGCTAGATGCGACGGACGGACGGACGGGGGCGGGGGTGTAGAGGAGCTCGAGTTGTCTCGCGCGGGGGGCGGGGTGTTTGTGTGCACGCGCGTTGCCTCGCCTGTGTATGTGGCGACACGCGCCCAGTCCACACACAGAAACTCGGCCTGACTGCGCGCGAGCTGTGCACTGAGCCCGGCAGAGAGAGAGAGAGAGAGAGAGAGAGAGAGAGAGAGAGAGAGAGAGAGAGAGAGAGAGAGAGAGAGAGAGAGAGAGAGAGAGAGAGAGAGAGAGAGAGAGATTCAAACATAGCGGTTTGAGTGCGCGTGAGTCTCAAAATCACCAGAAAAAGTAGCTAGATTTGTCGCTAGTCGCTTTTTACAAATGAAGTCGCTAGGGGGGTCTGGAAAGTCGCTAGATATAGCGACAAAGTCGCTAAGTTGGCAACACTGCGGAAACGACGCAACGATCACTTCCGCTGACCTTCAAAACAAAAGCGCTGACTTACCAAATAAATAAAATTTAAATTATAAAACCAAAATAAATAAACGTGTCAGGTTTACAATAATAAATAATTATGAGGCCAAAATAACAATAATGAAAATAAAATAGAATGTGAGGAATTTTGGTGAAATTAATTAAACGAATATATACATTAATATTACAGATCCTCTTTTCTCTTACACTCCCATCCTCAGGAAGTTAAAGCCCAGATACATTCATGTAATAGACTGGGTCTTATGCTGTGAAGTAGGAGTAAACGTGATTGGTTCCTTTAGTCACATGACTGAGAGAGAGAGCTCTGAGGGGTGTACTACGAAGCAAGTTCGACATAGCCAGGCTTTCTTTGGGTGAGCTGGCTTAACAAACCTGAAACTCACGATCAGAGATAACTGGTACCACGACGGTGGTTATCAACTATCTTTGTCAACCGCGGCTTTCTGCTTTCTGCTCTGTGCGCGTTCACATAAAAGGAGGCGTTTGACGCGTCATTTGACGCCTCTTCCGGATCAAATGGATAGATGGCGGTCCGTATATTTCAGTCAGGAGGAGCAGGTTTTAATAATGCAGGGCTATGAGGATTTTAAAGAAATCTTTACGGCCAAAAGCAATACTGTAGGTGCGAATAAAGCCAGAGAGGAGTACTGGCAAAAAATTGCAGATCATGTAAATTTGTAAGTTATATTTATTTCACCACTATATTTATTTCACAACCTTAATTAATCTCCCTCCCTCTTTTAGAGCGCTTAAACTTTAAACTTAATGCAGCAGATTTTAAACATTATGTAGGTCTGACTGTCCCCATTATGAATGATAAATGAAAATCACTTTAGTTTTTTGCTAAATCTATGTGAAATTAATTTAAGATTTAATATTATCTGTTATACACACTCACCGGCCACTTTAATAGGTACCCTATCACCCTGGGGAATCTTATGAATGAATTATTTTAAAACATTTCACATGCAATTCCACGTCACACTGATTATCAATATAATGGACTATTAATTTATGTTACCTGCGATTTAGTAAAACGCTTCTTTTATTTGAAGCGTGGGCAGATGGCCAGGGAATACTACAAACATATTCAGCAGTTTAGTAAGAGCAAGTACAGTATTCCAGTATTCTGGCTCAGATTTTCTGCATCACCAACTGAATGCATGTAGGTTCCTGTGGCAAAGAAACGCAAAGAAACACAAAGAAACACACACCGTTTGCGCTACTGTGAGCGCACGGCTGCGTTTGGTGGCGCTGACAATATATGGCTCTAGCAGATTACAAATGTAACGTATTCCCTCAGCTGGAAATCTCTAGCGTTCATAGAGAATATGGTCGTGGGAAGCCAGCGGATCAGTCCGGTCTCTGAATACTCTCCCTCCATTGCACAATCCTGGCGCTCAGGTCAACAGGATTGGGTGAAAGTGAAAGGGCGGTGCTTTTTAGAGCCGATTTGAGCCTAAACTCTGCACATAACCTGCTCCGGACCAGGTTAAGCTTGCAGAGTAAGTTACCATGGTGATCTAGCCAGGTTAAAAGAGAACCACCTTTGTGGTACCGGAAATCCTGGCTTTAGACTCAACATACCTCGCTAACCCTCTAATCTCGCTTCGTAGTACACCCCTCTGATACGGAAGACTGTATTATTAGCGGTTGTATGTTTGCTGGCTTCAGTAAAAGTTGTTCTGTTATTGAACCACCGTCTAAAGTGTATGATTATAACTCACGGATATTACATTGGCGACAAGGATGGCCAGTCTGCAGTGAGAGGATTTCATGCGAAGAAATACACTGAAGAAATAGGCTAAGGATTTTTTTTTTTCCGAACTGAGAGACGGAGGATATGGCGCTAATAGGACGAGTGGAAGAGTTCAAGGAGTCACGGGAGGACTTCGCATCCTACCTGGAAAGATTTGAACTATGGCTTATGGCAAACGACATACCTACAGAAAAACAGGTCAGCGTGTTTTTAGCCTGCATTGGACCAGAAACTTATGGACTGCTGAAGAACTTAGTAGTGCCAAAGAAACCTGCAGAAATGACTTATAAAGAGTTGACTGAGGCATTGAAATCGCATTATCAACCGAAGCCGTTGGTCATCGCAGAGAGATTTCGTTTTCAAAAATGTGATCAAAAGGAAGGAGAGTCAGTAACTGATTACTTAGTGACAATAAGATGGTTGTCAAAGTATTGTGAATATGGAGCTCACTTGGATGAAGCTTTGAGAGATCCTCTTGTGAGTGGACTGGCCGCTGAATCAATTCAAAGGAAATTACTGGCAGAAAAGGAGTTGAAGTTTGCTCGAGCATGTGAGATAGCATTGGCAATGGAGACGGCCTCGAAGAATTCTCTTGAAATATTGGGGAAACCACAGAATCCAGCTGTTAATCAAGTCTCCAAATCGTATTCTGGGAGCAAAGGACAACGTCAGCTTAGACAGGGAAGGGACAGCGAACAGAGATGCTACCGTTGTGGGGGAGGGGGACACTCACCCCAGGAATGCCGATTCAAAAATGAGAAATGTCATGCGTGCTCCAAGACCGGGCATATTTCCAGGGTGTGTCGGAACAGGAGACAGACCGCCAAGGCTCAATATGTGGACACTGAAGATCACAATGTAGACAGTGAGGATGACCCGTTAGGGGTTTTTACAGTTTACATGGCATCCAGTGGTGATGGTCATAGTGCGAATTACAGGGGGGTTTGGGGCGGTATGACCCCCCCAATTACAACTTCGACCCCCCCTAAAGAAGGGACAAATTGTCATTTTTGTCATCTCTAGAAAATGTTGACCTCCCCAATTGTCATTGTATAATTCGGACTCTGGTGATGGAGGCATTAAAGTGAATGTGAAAGTGGGTGATGAGGACATTATCATGCAGTTAGATACTGGTGCAGCAGTGTCCCTTGCATCTGAAGTGTTACATCGAAAGAAATTCCCTCATCTCCCTATTGAAAAGTCTAACAGTAGATTAAAAGCATACTCAGGAGAAACAATTCCCCTTCTTGGCTGTCGAAAAAGGACCTAATCACAGCGACCCGGATTTACAAGCAGTGCTGCAGCGCCACTCAGTGGTGTTTTCGGAGAGTGCCAGTGCCATAGAGGATTTCAGAGCAACCATTAAAATGCAACCGGATGCACAGCCAGTCTTTTGCAAAGCCCGCCCCGTGCCATATTCATTGAAAGAGGCTGTGGAAAAAGAACTGGATAGGTTAGAAAAAGATGGAATAGTGTCCAAAGTGGATAGAAGCAAATGGGGGGCCCCAATTGTTGTTGTACCGAAGGCTGATAAATCCATCCGCATCTGTGGGGATTATAAGGTCACCATAAATAGCCAACTGGAAGTAGAGACTTACCCCCTGCCAAATACTGAAGACTTAGGGTGAATTCCAATTCCTCCCTTAACCCTCAATCTCAACCCTCAGTCTCAAAAATGCGCGCTCCCGCTAAGGGCAAGTGCTGTCCCGATTCTTAGAACGTCAAATTGAGGGACGAGTTTGAGGGCTGTATCGCCCTCAATATTGAGATTTTCAGACACCACCCTTGGTAGTAAGGGCTACCCAGAAGGCACTGGGTAATTTAGCCAAGTATCTTCGTAGTTCTTAAAGATATAAATGTTACGAAACCATCTTATTGTCTTTGTTTGAGACTTTTTTCATGGATTAACATCGATGTTGCGTAACATTTATTTTTTTACTTTACGATGTTTGCTGCCGGCGGTCCCGGTCGGTGGCGGCCGGGGGTCCCGGTCGGTGGCCGGCGGTCCCGGGCGGTGGTCCCGGTAGGCGGCTGGCCAGCTTCACGTTACTTGTATACCTTGTTGTGTAGCGACGGAGGACTGAATAATGTATCCTCTATTGTGTTATTTGCTAATATAATTTAGAGAATATACTGCGCTCTTTTCAATGTTATCCCTGTGTCACTTCAGGAAATACAGAGACAACACGGGCTCTGATACATTTCAGTCTGAAGACGTAACTGCACTCGAGGGGTGTCCCATTTCTAAGTCACAAGATAACCCTCACACTTACTTTCGAGGGTTTAGATTGAGGGCCAAAAATTGACCCACTGCTCAATTTATGGTTCAGAAGACGTCTATTTGACGTCTTTTTGCGACGTCGGAATCACGTCTCGAAAAGGTGCAGAATGAAATGTTTTTTTGACGTCTTTTCCCGACGTCGTGTGGACGTCTCGTGTGGACGTCTTTCCCGACGTCGTGTGGACGTCTTTTCCCGACGTCGTGTGGACGTCTTTCCCCCGACGTCGTGTGGACGTCTTTCCCTCGACGTCCTGTGGACGTCTCGAAAAGGTGCAGAATGAAATGTTTTTTTGACGTCTTTTCCCGACGTCGTGTGGACGTCTTTCCCTCGACGCTTTATGGACGTCTCGAAAAGGTGCAGAATGAAATGTTTTTTTGACGTCTTTTCCCGACGTCGTGTGGACGTCTTTCCCTCGACGCTTTATGGACCTCCACTTCCATTCATCCGGGGCTGGATTAACGTCCACTAACTACCTTCATTAAAGTGTTAAAACTGGACTATTCTGTAATTTACTCTAAGGTAGCAAACTAGAAACCAAACCAAATTTACATTGCAATTTCTTTTAAATGTAACAATTCTGTAAAATTAATACATTCAGTAAAATTATAGCATTACATGCAGTGCAAAATAATATAACCATTACCCGTGTTGCAACAGTTGATAGCTCACAGAATTAGGAAGAAAGGCAAAAAACAACTTTATTAATATTGATTCACACTATTTACATATTAACATTTGTCATACTATACAGAATTTACATATAAAAATGATTAAGACTACACATTTACAAATTAACAATGATTTTAAAACTATTTACATAATCTCTACACACTACGTACCACATCATCTGCATATGAACCACAAGTCCAGTTAAACTAGGTGTTGAGGCCTCCCCTTCTGGCTGGTGCATGTTTGAGGTGGTCGGCCACGACTTGTTTTACTTCTGCCTCTGCCTCCGTCGCCAGGGGGTAGGCCTTCATGACAGCATCTAGAAAAAAGTTGTGGATTGTCACCATGTCCCTGTAACTGAACTCTCGTAGAAAACTTCTACAAAAATAATATTAGCTTACAATTAGCATACAATTAGCTTAGCAATATTAGCAAGCTGGCTTCAAATGAGAATCAAGAGGAGCACCAAGATTGACAGTTCAAAGCATCTTGTGGGATTTAATACCACGTAAAAGACATTTAGCAGAAAAATCCTAACTCTTTTAGTTTGATATTACACACTTAGAAAAGAATGAAAACTGTTTTGATAGTTACCGGTGAACACCATAGACGGAGGCACCCATCACTGCGAAGAACGGCAACACCCCCATCATCGCTTTGGTATGCTCCGCTGCAGGCTCTCCCTTTGATATCTAAGTATTCATGTTTCAGAGACTGAAAGATGAAATGATGGTGGGATGTTGAAGGGTACGTCGGGGCAGTACTAACCTGAAAATTATGTTTTCAATATTAAAACCAACGAATGGGAGGAAAAAATACAAACACAAATGTTTAATTACATTATATGAATATAATTTTCATTTAGCCCCGTAATTTGTACGAGAACCCTCAAAATACTTACATTTCCAGTAATACTCTTTAAACACATTCAGCATGGACCAGGGTTTTACCTCGCAGCAGAGGGTGTTTTACAGTCAGCTGTGATATGCAAAAACGTGGAGTGTGAGATAATTTCAGTCTCATATCGTGGTCGACAGCGGTGTCCAGATGAGTCCACTTAAGGACGTCGATATAACGTCGAGATGAGGTCCAATCGGCGGTGTGCGTGTTGCGGCGGCGCGCACAATGCGGGAGCCTCTCCCCCGCAATAAAAGTAGGGATAAAAGTTCATTTCTCAGGCGGGGAAAAATCACATTGGGCATAAGGTGTCTGGAACTTGGTGACCACTTGTGGACGTCAATATAACGTCGAAATGAGGTCCTCGTCGGACCAAATCACTTCCAGTGTCTGCGCGTGTTAAGCGCTTCCGTGCGGACTCCGTGCGGTCCGCACTGGAGCCGGTCCGTCGCAAATGTCGAAAAAAGGTCCAATAATGACGTCTACATCTCGACCTATTATGCACGTTGAGCCGACGTCTATATCTGGTCTATATATGACGTCCAGATTCTGAACGTCATAGCGACGTCTAAAAAGGGTCATATTTTGACGTCGAAGTTTCGACCTATTTTCTACGTTCCATTGACGTCGAGATCTGGTCTCTGACGGACCGACCTAAAACTGACGTCATCTGCACGTCTTTTTCGACCTGCAATGTTTGGTGGGGAGAGTTAAGGGCGAGGGTTGAGATTGAGGGTTAAGAGAGGAATTGGAATTGGCCCTTATTTGCGACCCTAGCTGGAGGGAAATGGTTCTCAAAGTTAGATCTTTCTCATGCCTATCAGCAATTGAGACTGGACAAAGACTCTGAAGAGTATTTAACCATTAATATTCACAGAGGACTGTACCGCTACCATCGCCTTAGTTATGGGGTTGCCAGTGCACCATCCATTTTTCAATCAGTGATGGACCAGATTCTGCAGGGGCAAGAAGGTGACATGTTTTCTTGATGATATTCTGATCACGGCCGACACGAAGGCCTTGCACTTAAAAAGACTGGAGGCAGTGTTAAGCCGTCTTGCACGTTATGGCTTGAGGCCAAAGTTGGCTAAGTGCAGATTTTTGCAGTCCAGTGTGGAGTATTTGGGGCATCGGATAGACCAGGAAGGCCTGCACCCCACGCAGCACAAGTTGGAGGCAGTTGTAAAGGCCCCAACGCCCACAAATGTCTCTTAATTGCATTCTTATTTGGGACTGTTGAATTATTATGGACGCTTTCTGAAAAACTTGTCTAGTGTGCTGCAGCCATTGCACGCTCTGCTAAAACAGGAGGAAAAGTGGAGCTGGACAACTGTATGTGAGGAAGCCTTCAAGAAAGGTAAAGAGATCTTACTGAGCAGCACGGTTCTGGTACACTATGACACAGAGAAGCCATTGAGATTGGCATGTGATGCCTCCCCATACGGGGTAGGCGTCGTCATTTCGCATGTGATAGATAATGGTGACGAGAGACCAATTGCGTTCGCCTCACAGACTCTTACTGAGGCAGAGAGAAAGTATTGGCAAATAGAAAAAGAGGCGTTATCAATCATTTATGGAGAGAGGAAGTTTCATAAGTATCTATATGTGACGCAAATCACAAGCCCTTACTGGCTGTTTTAGGGCCAAAGTCAGCTGTGCCTACATTGGCAGCTTTGCGTATGCAGCGATGGGCGTTGATTTTCATGGCTTACAGTTATGAGCTAGAATACAAGAAGTCGTCAGACCACTTGAATGCTGATGCTATGTCCAGACTTCCTGTGACTGTGTTAAACAACACAGCAAAGGAATCCAACATTTTCCACTTCTCACATGTGGAAGATTTGCCCATCTCAGCTCATGACATACAAGTAGGTACCAGCAGGCCAGCTGACAGTCTTGTCTGGGCCCGGGACAAGATAATGTTAGATGGGCTCTCCCCTACACCACCGCCGTTTTTTTTTTGTCACTAAACATCACCAGTTATGTTTAATATATTGTGATGTGTAATGCAATAAATAAGGTATTGTATACGAGGACAAAATCTTAGCTCTCCATGGCAGCTGAAGTTTTAGTTAAATATGAAAGGACCTGCTAATATTATTAAGATTTATGCATACACATTTTCTAATTCTTATACATGCAGGAAAAATAGACCAGGGAAGAATAAATTAGGCATTTTAATTTGAAGAATTTTCTCTTTGTCAACTGATAATACAGTAAATAAACATGTATATCAAACTTTAAATGAAAACTTGAATTGTCAGTTTTATATCTTCAAAACCAAATGAACATCTCCATCTCTTGAATTTAGGGCACTTGTTGACTTTTTTTCTACTTTAAAAGAAAACAACAAACATGGGAGGCAAAATAGGGCCTTTTTTGAGCTGCTATATGTTAACCAGTCCCTATCTATTTTTTCCCGTCCATTGTGGGATGGGGAATATGTCAAATAGTTTGGAAATTGCTTGCCCTCTGCATCTGCCGGCAATTCCTTTGCCCTCTCTGAAAAAGGCGTTCATTTTGATACCGCTCTCTCTCCCCCTCCTCTCTGTCACCGGTAGCCTCATTCTGCCCCTCCGCTCCACCGTGACACCCCCCCCCCCCCCACCCCCCTCTTCTCCTGACTCCTGACACCTGACTGCTGCTCGCTCTCCCTCCTCTCTGTTTCTGTCAAAGATCACGTGTTTGTTCAGGCTTTAGTACCAGCTAGGCTCATTGCTGTTAACATTAGAGCTGGTCAGTTGGGCTGAGTTACAAGGTTGGCTGCACTTCTTACCTTGCTCTGTTCCACTCGTCCCAGCTTCTCTGTCCGCACATTTTTTAAAATATTTGTTTAGAGCATTTCTTAAACCTTTGTTTTCTTCTCCTTTTCTGGGCGCCGGACTTGTGTTTACCAGACATTTTGACTGTAGACCCGCAGCCTTCTCAACATCAAAGTGTGATCTAGGCCAAACCATTTTTGTGTGGGGTGGGAGGGTTCATGATCAATATTTCTCAAAGACAACTAAAAGAATACAAATAAAAAGCTTATTGACTTATTACTTATTAAACTGATTGAAATAATAGTTTTCCACAAATAGGACTATTCTGATATTTTTTTAATTTCCACAATTTAATGAGGGCCCAGTTGTGGGCCCCCCTCTCCCTGGGCCCGGGACAGCAGACCCGTTTGTCCCCCCCCTGTTGACGGGCCTGGGTACCAGCAGAGATCCGTTATTTAGCAAGGTTTGGAGTTATATCATGAATGGCTGGCCTAATTACAGCAATGAGGAAAGCCTAAAACCGTACTTGGTCAGGAAGCATGAACTGTCAGTGGAGCAAGGGTGTGTTTGTGGGGTCGCAGAGTCATTGTTCCTCAAAGGCACCAACAGCAGATTCTCAAAGACCTGCACCATGAACACCCTGGCATCTGCAAAATGAAGGCCCTAGCCTGGAGCTATTTATGGTGGAACTGTGCTGTGTGTCAAGCCGTGCAGAAAGGACCTACGGTGGCACCGCTACATCCCTGGCGGTGGCCTGGCAGAGTCTGGCAGAGGATTCATCTTGACTTCGCAGTGAGAGATAGACAGTACTACCTAGTGATAGTGGACAGTCCCTCTAAGTGGCTAGAGGTTTTCCACATGACCTCCACAGTCGATCTGAACCATTGAGGTGTTGCGCAACTTATTTGCAGCATATGGCCTTCTGGAAGAGGTTGTGTCGGATAATGGACCACAGTTGGTCTCCACAGAATTCAAGCAGTTTCTTGAAAAGAATGCTATAAAGCAGAATCTGGTTCCACCATATCATCTAGCATCGAATGGTGCACCTGAGAGGTTGGTGCAAATATTGAAGCGTGCTCTTGTGAAGCAGGTCCTAGACGCTAGTGGACGGCCCAGCATCCTGCTGCAGCACAGGCTGTCAAACTTTCTGCTCATGTATAGGGCTACTCCGCACTCAGTCACAGGTCGCTCTCCAGCTGAGCTGTTTTTAAAAAGGGAGATTCGCACTAGGGCTGGGACGACGCGTCGACGTCATCGATTACGTCGACGCAAAAAATACGTCGACGCAGAAACCGCACGTCGATGCGTCGTCACTCAGAATCAAAAAATGGCGGCGGCCGCGGCATCGAGTAGCAGCGAGTCGGGGGAGAAGAAGCTATCTCGTAACAGGATTTCAAATGTATGGGGGTACTTTACACCTAAAGGTGTAAGGCGTTATAGCAACTCTTTATAGCTTAAAGAGAGGACTCACACGATCGTCTCTTGCGCAATCGTCGTCTTCTTTTATTGACCAAAACATAGAACAAGTTATACACAACTACAGCGCCCTCTGGTGTGTCTGCTTCTCAGTGCAACTCAAAGTGTTCTATTCAAAACTGGCTTACGCCACATCTCCCCCTTTTAAGCTCGCAAGAGCATTTTCATTATATGATAAATTCTGAACGCTGACAGTAACAGTCAAAACATATTCCTGAATACAACTTTCATCCTGCGTCTATTTCAGTAATTGTAACTTTAGTTTGTAACCAAAAAAATGTTCTTTCATCAGTCCTTTTCTTTTCTTCTGTCACTCTTTAAAAGAGGATAAAACTGAAACACAAGCATATAATAAAATTAAAACATTTCTGTACTACAGGGTAGTGGGTAGACTACCACTCCCTGGTGGAACAGGAAGGGGATTATTCTGCCCCGTTTTGCTTCCCTTCCACTTAACTAAAATGTTAACTTGACGACAGGTTTCACAACACGTCCTGAGCGTGTCATCTTGACTCTGGGTGTTAATGTCCCAACAACAGTCTCTGTACCAGCACCCGCTGGACTCAGGAACTCCTGATTGGTAACACTGCAGTTTGGCAGTGTGGAAATTGTCTCTGGTTGAGTCTCCTGAGGTTCCTTGTTGACAAGCTGCAAGTGCCGGCGGTTACGTCTGATTGTGTCTCCAGTCTGTGTTTTCACAACAAACGAACGTGGTGTTGAAGTTGTAGCCTGGACGACCCCGGTCCCGCTCCATCCTTTTTGGATGTCAGTTTTGAGACGCACTCTGTCACCCACATCCAAAGCAGGAAGTGGTTTTGCTGAATATCTCCTGTTGTAAGTGCTCTCATAGGCTTTTTTGGCCTTGGTGTCATTCTGCTTTACCGTAGACAAATCGGGCCAGGCTGGCCTCAGTAGATGGTTCAGCTTAGGGACTGTAGTCCGTAGTCTCCTTCCCATGATGAGTCTAGCTGGACTCTCCTTGGTTGGCTCAGTGGTTGTGTCTCGGTAACTCAGGAGGGCGAGCGAGCTGAGGGTCTGGTTGTCTCAGGATACTTTTAGCTGTGCGAACCGCACGCTCAGCGAGCCCATTAGCTTGAGGATAGTACGGGCTCGAGGTTGTGTGTTGGATGTCGTACTTTATCATAAAGTCCTTGAACTGCTGTGAGCTGAACTGAGGGCCGTTATCTGTTACTAGCTCTTCAGGTATACCAAACCGTGCAAATATGCCGAACAGTCTGCTCATCACTGCTTCACTTGTGGTCCTGGAAAGGCTTAATATTTCCAGCCATCTTGAATAGTAGTCCATAACTATACTAAGAAATTCTTGCCTTTAAACTCGCACAAATCTGCTGCAAGTTTTTGCCACGGGAGCCCCGGCAGTGGTGTAGTAATGAGTGGTTCCCTGTGCTGGCTAGGTTTGTGTTCATTGCAGTGGGAGCATGACTGCACTTTGTCTCTCACTGCTTGGCTGATTTTTGGCCACCACACAGCATTTCTGTATCGCTCTCTACATTTGTTCAGACCCATATGCCCGTGGTGGATCCTTTCCAGCATTTCTGATTGCATGATTTGTGGAATCACGATTTGGTTTGCTCTCTTCAGCAGTCCATTTTGTTCACTTAGACTACTTCTCTCCCTAAAATAGTCCAATGCAGGTTTGGCAACATCTCTTTCATATTGTGGCCACCCTGCCCTGATGTACTGTCTGACTAGTTTCAGGGAGTTATCTTTTTCAGTTTCCCTTTTTATGCGCTCCAGCACTGGTTTCTGTCTCTCCTGCTCCTCTATAGCATCCACGTAGGCTTTAACATCCTCACTTAGTCCAGAGTCATCCTCTTTGGGCTCTGGGTGCCTTGACAGGGCGTCGGGCACAATCAGGTTCTTACCCGGTACACACTCAGCGACAGGGTTGAACTTCATGAGACGAATGAGGAGTCGCTGGCATCTCAAGGGTGCTTTATCCAGGTCTCTGTGATTGATGAGTGTCACCAGCGGTTTATGATCAGTCAATAGTCTGTAACTCTCCAAACCACACAAGTACAGGTAAAATTTCTCTGAGGCCCATACGCCCGCAAGACATTCTTTCTCTATTTGTGCGTATTTCTTTTCTGCTTCAGTGAGCGTACGAGAGCAGTAGGCTACAGGCTTGAGTGTGCCTCCATGATCCTGCAACAGTACGCCGCCGAGTCCATAACTGGATGCATCAGCACCTACTACAGTGCGCAGCTTTGGGTCAAAGTACTGGAGGACAGGTGCGGAGGATATTAGTGTTTTAACCTTCCTGAAGGCTTCCTCCTGCTTTGGGCCCCACATCCACATCATACTTGTTTTTAACAGTTCATTTAGAGGATGTAAGGTCTCTGACAAATGTGGTATGTATCTGCCAACATAGTTCACCATACCAAGCACTCGTTTCAGTTCTGACACATTTTTAGGTGTTTCTAGGGCGGTGATGGCAGAGACTCTCTGTGGGCATGGAGCAATGCCATCCCGGCTGATAACGTGGCCTAAAAAGTGAAGCGAGCTCTGTCTGATCTTACACTTTTGGCGATTCAGCTTCAAACCAGACTTGCTGATCGTGTCCATGACTTTTTTCAGATGTTTGTCGTGTTCTTCCATTGTGGCTCCAAACACTAAAATATCATCCATGTAGACCACAGTTCCCTCATGGTCTTGTAACAGCTCCTGCATTTTTCTCTGGAATATCTCTGGTGCTGAGGTTATTCCGAATGGGAGCCGTTTAAAGCAGTAGCGGCCTTTTGGAGTTATAAATGTGGTCAGCTTTGAGCTCTCCTCTTCCAGGGCTATTTGCCAAAATCCGCTGGCTGCATCTAGCGTGGAGTACACAGTGCTTCCAGCCAGTTTATGGAGGATGCTGTCGACTGTGGGCAGGACAAACTTTTCTCTTTTTACATTTTCGTTCAGTTTAGTAAGACCAACACAAATCCTTACTCTTCCCGTTGGTTTGATTACTGGCACCATAGGCGCTACCCATTCTGTAGGCTCTGTTACACGCTCTATTATGCCATTCTCCTCCATCCTCTTTAGTTCCTCTTCAACTTTTGGCAGCAGAGGAATGGGTATGCGGCGGTGCTGCTACACTGTACGGCTGGGCATTTTCCTTCAGGACTATTTTCACTGGGTTGCCTTTAAGCAGCCCTAACTCTCCATACACACCCACTTCCCCAACATGCTGAATCAGACCCAGGTAATTTGCAACTGATCTGCTTAGCAAATTGTCACATGTCGACTTTGCAACTATCACTCTGAAATGACAGTCCTTTGTTTTTCTTCCTTTTGTCACCTGGATGTTGGCCAAGAACTGTCCCTTGTGGTCCACTTTTCCACCTGGACTTTCAATCTTTGTTGTGACTTGTCTCAGTTTTGGCTTTTCATGGAGCCTGTTGTATGTTAATTCGTTTATCACTGTGGTGTCAGCACCTGAATCGATCTTAAAGTTGACTGCGGTCCTGCAAATCACTAGTGTGGTACGCCATGGTGGTTCTGTGTCAGTGATTATTTCATCCACTGCTGTTTTATTCTCCTTAACAGTCTCATTTATGGACCCCAGGAATAAGCTGTCAACTTCTTCAGTCACTTCTTCAACTAATCTGGTCCTGCATTTGACAGCGAAATGGCCAATTTTGTGGCATTTGTTACATTCCTTATCCTTTGCTGGACACTGCTCTCTATTATGACTGCGCCCACACCTGCCACATTTCCTCCTCTGCTCTGCTTGACGTGTGCCTGTAACTCCTGCTTTATTTCTCCACTTACTTTTGTACAGCCTTGTTTTCACCTCTTCAATATTTTCCGCTGCACCAGTCTCTCTGTTCTGGAGCTTTACTAACTCAGAATGCCTGGCCAAATCTGCAGCTTTCTTTAATGTGAGGTCACTGGTCATCTGTAGTTTCAGTGAAAGATCTTTGTCTTTTATCCCGATTACAAGCCTGTCACGAATTTCCTCCTCTTTATTAGGAAAGTCACAGTGAGCAGCAAGTTCATGCAGGTGCCTTATGTACTGCTCGATAGTCTCACTAGCCTCTTGATTCCGTGAGTGGAAACGTGCGCGCTCAAAAATCACGTTCCGCTTCGGCACGAAGTGCTCATCAAATAGCCTCAACACGCAGTCATAATCCGTATCGTCTTCCTCGTCGCCGTCCGCTAGGTCGAAAGATTTATATATTTGCTCTGCCTCTGGGCCCATGGAGTATATCAGCGCACTCACTTGGACGTCGATTGGCTCTTTATTGAGCTTCGTTGCGACCCGGTACCTGGAGAAGTGCTGCTTCCAGTCCGGCCAGTCTTCCGGCTTGGCAAAGTTGAACTGCTGCGGCGCCGAAAATTTCGCCATCCCAGCGAGTTTCTGAACTCTGACAGACTCCTTACGTTATTAATCTCAGCGATTAATTAATCTCAGTAAGGCGTTTATAGCAACTCTTTATAGTAAAGAGAGGACTCACACGATCGTCTCTTGCGCAATCGTCGTCTTCTTTTATTGACCAAAACATAGAACAAGTTATACACAACTACAGCGCCCTCTGGTGTGTCTGCTTCTCAGTGCAACTCAAAGTGTTCTATTCAAAACTGGCTTACGCCACAAAAGGTAACGATTTGGTGGTCTGTGACCTGTGCAAAATAGAGATGGCATATCATAAAAGCACTACCGCGATGCACCAGCACCTTAAGAAGAGGCACCCGGGAGCTGCTTGTGTGGAGGAGAAGACACCCGTAAGTTTTCAACTTTTTTTTCTTTCCTTGTTTGCAATGATTAACCTCATTCATCCGAACCGCACCACGTAACTTGTGCTCCAGCCTCGCACACTAGAGATGCGCGGATGACGTATATTTTAACCCGCAACCGCTTCTTAAAATCTCTATCCGCCCGCATTTGCAGGAACGTTTTTTCACCAATTTTCAAAACCGAACCGACCCGCCATCCTTTTTAATAATATGTAAAATATTTTTCCTTATTATTATTATTATTTGAGTGCTTCAACCGCAACCCGCCCAAATTTAATTAAAGTATTATTTTTTGACGAGTCATCCGCCCGATATGCGGATTATCCGCTCCGCCCGCGGGTGCGCGGTTCATCCGCGCATCTCTATCGCACACACAGAACATGTGAACACTTAAACACACACACGCGCCTTAACTGACACACACTCCTCAAATACATGCTAAAGTTAGTTTTTTTTTAAATTTCTTTGTCTGCCTTTTTTTTTTTTTTAAATAGAACATTCATTGTTTTTTTCCAACTTTCAACTTTTAGGTTAATGTATTATTATTATTATACTTTACTGGTATAGGCAGATAATTTAGAAGTATATATTTTTATTAACCTGTGCACTGTGTTTGTGATTTATGTTTTCAGGGACAGGGATAAGCAGAAAAGTTTGTACTATCAGATGAAAAAAAAACACACCCCCCAGGAGGCTGCTGTACTTACTGAGAGCATCCTAACTACTAAAAGTTAAACTACTGTTCACTTAACTGTAATAGGCCTAATACTTGAATTTATTTGTTATTTATTTCACAGATTAAAATGATTAGGCTAAGTTGCTGCTGTCACACATTGTGTTGTTTTGTAAATTGCAACTGTCACCGCTGCTGTTATTTTTTTATTTATTTTATGTTGATAAGATTTTGGTTCAGATTGTGTTTTTTGCAGTTTTATTTATTGAAGGAAAGTTTTATTTTATTATTTTTTTAATTATAGGATTCCATTGCACTACAACTGTGTGCACTTTATTGTTGTATTGTTCAATACAATTCATTTTTGAACTTGAAAGAAGAAATTTGTGTTTTATTCATGGAGATAAATTAGCATTAATTGCTATATAGGTCAAATTATGGGGAGATAATCGATAATCGAATTGAAATCTAATCGAATCGGATTTAAAAATGAATCGTTAGATTAATCGATGCATCGAAAAACTATTTTCTAGATTAATCGATTACAAAAATAATCGTTTAACCCAGCCCTAATTCGCACCCGTTTCAGTCTGTTGAGACCAGACATGTCGCACACGGTAGAGCACCAGCAGGCGAAACAGAAACTGTACCATGACAAAGAGAGACTGAAATTGAGGGAGTTTCAGGAAAATGACCAAGTCCAGGTGAAAAATTTCAGGGGAGGAGAGGAGAAATGGACTGCTGCAACTGTTGTGAAGTTATTAGGTCCTGTAACATACCGTGTCTGGGAAGGAAACAGACAACGGTCCGTCCATGTCGACCACATGCTGTGGAGAAGAGGAGAACTCGAGGAACCGGAGCCATGCACACTTGTTGAGGAGCAGGACCTTACACCAGTGGTTCCGCCATGAAATTCCGCCATAATAATAATAATAAACAGCTGTATTTCATAATAATAAACTCATTTATTAATTGAATTATGACCCAAACGGGGCTCCATACAGCTCCTCCTCTCTAACGTCTGTCTGCTTCCAGGAGTTTGGCGTCGCTCGGTTCAGGAGCAACCAGGACCGAGCGGTGAGGGGGCTGGAGTCGGCTCTGTCCAGGATCCAGAGTGAGACACTTTCACAGCCTCAACACACCAGCTGTTTGAATCCAGCTGCTTTGGTGTGAAAGTGTCAGAAATACCATCTAACTAGGATGGAACACACACACACACAACACACAACACAACTAACCCTAACCCTAACCCACCAGCAGAAACACAGCTGACTGGTTTTAGTCAATCAACTAGTTGTCTTCATTAAAGGTCTGAACCAGTTCAGTTAATTGAATGAAACCAGTCAGGTGTGTTTCTGCTGGTTGGAACTAAAACCTGCAGCCAGACGGCCCTTTGTTGGATCAGTTTGACGCCCCTGCCTTACAGTAAACCCTTATTATTCACCAGGGTTACATTCCTTTCTACCCTTGTGAATCCCAAAAATCAGCAAATTTTTGTTGCAGTTTCAAAAAGGCCGAAACTACGTACTGAATTATCTCTCTTCTCTAATTGTTATTTTAAAATTATTTACCAGTTAGGGTGAATGTGAGTGGGTGTGTTTTTCTGCTAAAAAATGTCATAAGAAATTCACAAAATTGCTGGGGATACCACAAATTCAAATACATTATGCAAAAAAAAAAAAAAAGAAAAAACTTTGAGAGCAAAAACTGCGAGTATGCAAGACCATGGACGATGAACTGTGAACGGGCAGGGGTGTACTGTACTAACGAGTTGTCTCATTCATCACCACCATTAATTATTATAACAAACAGAAACAGCAACCATCTCAGCTCCTCCAGGGTTTATCACATCATATTAGTCCTGTTTAGATATTTATTTGTATCAGTGGTCTTCTTTTAGTTTTCTTTATTGGTGGTTTACAAATGATAAAAGTGATGCACTACCGCCACCAGCTGGTCTGGGAGGGTAGTGCAGGTCAGTACAGACATGGCAGCTGAAAGGACTGTTACTGTTCCAGGCCCCTTGTTTTGACCCCGGACCTCTGCTCATGACTGTACGAGGGACAACAGAATCCAGTCTGGTTCCTCCTGCTGAGCAGCCCTCCAGGTTGGCCCCAACCTTTAGAACGGGTCAACTGGAGCCAGCTAACTGGGGCCAGCTCACTGGGGCCAGCTAACTGGGGTCAGTTAACTGGGCACAGCTAACTGTGGTCAGCTAACTGGGGCACGGCTAACTGGGGCACGGCTAACTGGGGTCAGCTATCTGGGCACGGCTAACTGGGGCCAGCTAACTCTGACAATGGATAACTCTGGGTTGGATAGACAACTTCAGGCTCATTTAATGTAAGGTAACGCTAGTTAGCATACCAGTGTCTGGCCCTAGCCCAGTGGGCCCAAATGCTGAGCGCAGACCAGTTAGGGTCCACCAGTGTTGTTTCAGTATCAACATCAGGAATGAGGATGTCTGGACAGATTTGATCAGAATGAATGTAACAGAAGTTAGCTTCATGGATTAGCATGAGCTAGCCAGCCAAGCTAAAATAACTAACCTGTTAATTAAGGTGGACTCATTCCAGCTGTCCCCCAGCTTTCTCAGATCAGCTGTGGTTTTTCTTCAGAGAACCTCTGTGACGTCACACTGGATGTGTCCAGTTCTTCTTCTGCTCTGTTGGGTTAAAACAACACGTTTCATGCTGCTGAGACAAAAACTAAAACAGAGTGAGCACCACCACCAGAGTGAAGTTCATATGTTTATTTCCTCTGTAGACTGGATGTCTTTGACTCCAGCAGACGTTCTGCACCAAACAAACGTTTACATGATGACGTTCCAGTGACAGTCTGGTGATACTTCATCAGGACGAGTGAGATCCAATAAAAGCATGCATAAATAAAAAAAACAAGTGTTCTTCTGAACGGAGAACATGATCCAGATCATAAATACTGACAGATACTACAGAGTAACTCTGAACAAACACGGCAGATAGCAGCATCTTCACATTCATCTAAAGTCTTTAAGAGCCAGAACTTTAAAACTAAGAACCAAATTCATCAGGTTTTAGCTCCCAGTTTTAGCTGAGGAGGTTCCTACAGTCGTTTCAGGAAGTAGTCATGTCCGTTTTAATGAGAAATGTTAAGTTTCCAGTGAGCGACATTCAAGTTTCCAGTCACATCTGAGATGTTCCTCCATGGTACTACAGGAACCCAGCAGGGACAGATAGAGAGGAGCTTAGAGAAAAAGCATCCGCCTCCGCCGAGAGCAGGAAGTAGTAAGTCGTTGGAGAGCATCGGTGAGGAGAAACTTCCAGCAGCCTCACCCTCCAAACCCCTCACTGGCTGCATACCACTTGGCTCTGGCGATCACGTCGTTGGAGAAGTCCTGCGTCGGCGTCACACTGTCCAAGTCATCGGTAAACTCCAGAGGAACCCTCTCCATGCCTGAGATGTAGGCGACCAGCGCTCCTGGAACAGACGCAACGGTTCCACTTCACATGAGGGTTCACTTTTTATCAGCAACATTTAGCAACAGTGAGAAACGACGGAGGCCACTGGCACCTTTGAGATGTTCCTGTCTGGTCCACCTGGTCCTCTGGTTGCTCACAGTCTTGATGAGGTGGATCAGGTAGGTGGTTCCATCTTCGATGTGGTCCATGGTGGACTTGTGGAGTTTCACCGCATGGTAGTTCCTATTGATCTGTGATGAAAGGACACAACATCAGCAGGAAATGTTTTCAGTTTAGTTTTAAAGGTGGAGGTGGTGTCAGCCTCCTCAACCCAAACTGGTAACTGGTTCCATAATAAAGGTGTCTGGTAGCAGAAGGCCCGTCCTCCAAAACTACTTCTGGATCTTCTAGAAACTACAAGTAAACCTGCACTCTGAGAGCAGAGAGCTCTATGAGGAGCACCAGGAGTTATCAGGTCTATAGATAACCAGATGATCAGGTTCTAGACTGTAGACCAGGACCAGATCCAGGGTGATCAGGTTCTAGACCGTAGACCAGGACCAGATCCAGGATGATCAGCTTCTAGACCGTAGACCTGGACCATATCCAGATGATCAGGTTCTAGACCGTAGACCAGGACCATATCCAGGATGATCAGGTTCTAGACCGTAGACCAGGACCAGATCTAGATGATCAGGTTCTAGACAGTAGGCCAGGACCAGATCCAGGATGATCAGGTTCTAGACAGTAGACCAGGACCGGATCTAGATGATCAGGTCTTAGATGATCAGAGACTTAGAGTCCAGAGACCTGTCAGTCCACATCTGATTCAGATCTTTGGTCTCTAGATGTCTGACAGGATTTAGATTTTTCAGGTTGTTTTAGTTCCTCTATCAGGTCTTGGTGAACTTTTGGAGGACGATGAATCAACAGCAGTTTTATTAACACAATATTAACATTAGCAGCTACATGATCAATGTCTACATTTTTATTGTCCGGGGCAGCAGAGCAGCTGCAGCTCTTTATCCTCACTGGGGGTCGACCGACTATCAGCTGATATTTGGTATTTTGACGGATATCGGCATCTGCCTTTTTTAATCCAATGATGATTTAAAACTAGTTATTTTGACTCAGATGCAGCTGCACCTCTGCCTTCTTTGTCCCGCCCACGGAGCCATCTGATTGGTTACACAGACCACGCACGGGTAAGAGGGAGAGCCAGTCAGAAGTGAAACTGTTGCAGGGTTCTCAAACACACAGCGAGAAAAGTTTTCTGGTGTGGAGACACTGAAGAACCGACCCGAGTCAGTTATCATACCTCTGGCCCGCTGACACCAAAGCTTAGCTCTCCACTTCTGCTGCGTGCCTTTATTCTGGCATCAGCTTTGTTCAAATGCAGCTCGTAGATGCTGAGATGGAGCTACATCTGTCGGTAAACCAGTAGCTTACCGGTACCGGCTGGAATGTAAAGCTTGGATGTGGGTGCAGGTATACGGACCTGCATGAGCCCGTAGCAGTTACTGTCAAATCTCCCGAAGCCGTCAGGGTTCAGGCCTCGTCCGGCCCGAGACTGTTTGGAGATGATGGCGGCGATCAGGGCGGGGTGGACGTGGAGGCTGCAGCAGAGGACAGCAGTCAACAAGCGACGGCTCTCAGAGTAAACTACAACCAGTGATGCTTCCAACTATGGGTGCACGATAACTATCGGTCCGATAACAGAAAATTATGACGTCATCCCGATAAGTCCGATATCACAAGAAATAGCTCCGATAACATATATATTTGTCAACACGGCAGTGCCTCACTCCCTCTGAGCCTTGAATGACCGGCAGTGAATGTTATGTTCCAGTGACGTTGGCATAATCAGAAAAAGGAATACTCAATAAGGAAAATCAAGAATACCCCCTCATGCCAGAAAACAACTCGTTAACTCGGTCATAATTTTGTTAGTTGCTGACTTGAATTGACATTCGCAGTATTCTCCCACATGTTACATATAAAAAATGAAAAAAATTGAAAAGGCTGAAAGAATGATTAGCAAATGAGGGAACGTGGGAATTTATGTTACAACTTGAATGCAGCCTGCAGCACAGCATACTGATCACATGTTCCACAAACATGGCGGTGTGAAACTTCGTTAAAGTTTCAGAAGAAGATAGTTTGGTGGTTATTTGTGACAAATCCTCCGAGCAAATTCTACGAGGAGGGAAGCACAAGCTTTAATACGTAAAACCCGATCAGCCACCTACAACATAACAATCGCTCATGGAGT